>JAOYSI010006922.1:0-44166 GCA_025775065.1 Hiodon alosoides | reverse complement strand
CTGGGTGAAATCCCCTGGCTGGTTTGCTAACCAGCTTCTCATGTTGGCTTTCCGTTGGCACTCGAAGGCTGGACTGGCGGAAACTACTTGTACCTCCTCACCCTCCCCACGTGTGGTGGCAGGATTCAGCACTGGCAGCCTTGGCGATTCCAAATCGGAGGAGAAAACACTAAAATCATTTCTGAGTCCCGCTTATGAGCTTTTTACAATACATCCTTAATGGAATACATGTCAGATATAACGTAAAAAGTAAATAAGGACAAACGATTGACATTGCACCACACAAAGCATTTATGGCGGAGGTTTTGGATGTTGACGGGGTTGGCAGCACTTGAAGGAAGTCAGGGGGAGTCAGTCCCCTTGGCAACCTCATGCAGACTCAGCAGTCTTCCCATGTGAGCAGGTGGCCCCAACCAATGCCAGCATCGCCAGGCTTGGCCTAACGATGAGACGCAGAGGGTGCCGGGTCAATCGTGTGACCTTGAGAGGTACATGCCAGCCTGTCGAAATGTATTACCTCAGCACCTCTGCAGAAATGTACCATTGTACCATTACATCCATTACCCTGGCCATCAAAGACTTCTATCGCCCCAGGTCCTCAAACGTTCACCCTTTGCTAACACTTTAGCTTTATGAGCAGCTACATGAAGTGGAATGAAGACGTCTTTAATCTCGGATCAAACATAGTCATTCAGTGTGGATTATAAGTAAGACAATGCAGCTGTTACACATTTGAGTTCTCCCAAATACAAACTAAATAGGTTCTGATTTCTGATTAGTTTATAACACTCTGTTAACCTTACAGGCCATTGCAGTGACTGACTGGGTCGTGGACAGACGAGAACAATCAATCAATCAATCAATTTTATTTTTATACAGCGCTTTTCACATGTTGCCATGTCACAAAGACGCTTTATATAGAAAAAGATACAGTATGTCCCAGGCCTGACCCCCCAAAAGCATGCCTGTGGCAACAGTGGCAAGGAAAAACTCCCTAGGCTTGCAGGAAGAAACCTTGAGAGGAACAAGGCTTAGAGGGGGAGCCCATCCTCTGCTGGCCGGCACTGGGAGTTAAATTATGTAAGAACAGACATAACCCTCATTGAGGGTAAGTGGCTTTTTATGGTTTTGCGGGTGAGCGACTGGATTCCCCCGTCTTAAGGAGTGTGGCCAAAGTTAAGGCCAGTTGTATGCCTTAACTGCGTTGCCAAGAGAGGGGAATCCGGGCCCATTGAACAGCTTTGGCCAAGAAAGCCGCAGCATCCGGGACATTCATGGACCTGGTTCTCCCTAATACGCCGTTCTGTAAGACCTCAACAGGCCTTCAGGCCATAACTCTTCCCAGATCTTTAAAGCTGGGAAATGTTTCTTGCTCAGGCTGCTCTCAAATATTGCATGTAAAGTAGTGAAATTGGGTTGAATCTCATGTTCTCTTTTATCTGAGCAATCTTTTGCATATCCTCTGTGTGATTAACATAAATTATAACATTTCACCCACAAATTATGTAGACTCAATTTGGTTTTTAAACAACCACATGTTGATATATTCAGTCGCTAAACTGAAACTGAAGTATAATACATTAAACTGATAAACTACCTAGCATGCACAAATATATAAATAAAATGTACCATGTACAATGACAAGGGAGGTCTGACAAATTGAACAACAGCAGTTATTGAGCATTTGAATTTATTATAATAACTGATCCAGACCATAGCAGTGCCACGTTGAGCCTTCACCTTCTTCTTTTATTTACCACCACAAACCCCACAATATAATTTCCTCTCCCGATTATTGCATTTAATCAGCTCAAGGTTGTAGTGTAATTACTTGGACAAGAAAACACTGATTAATGCCACCGTATTTGTGTCAGACGCCTGGAAATTCTTTCTGTGTAAGCACATAAGTTTTGGTGGAGGTGAAGGGAGATCCTGCCAATTCAGTTACGTGAGCCATGAAAATTATTGAAACTTCTGTTATTTAACATGAATGGCTAATCACAGTATAATTTTACATATTATGAAAGTACTCCTTTATGTAACCACTTTTCAAGAATGTTAGCATTCCTGACAGCTCTCAGTCACTGTGCTATTTTTATTTTATTTAAATCTTTTGTCACCTTATCTTAAACAGCTTTACATTGTAGAGAATGAGAAGATTATGGCTTGGACCACACAAAACCTTTGGTGACCCGGCGAACCTTTGTTTTTATCGCACAAACTGTTTTTATTAGCATTCTCAATTCATGGGTTGGAGAAATTAGATCAGCTTGCAAATGAAAGAAACCGCTATTAAAAACAACTTTTTAAAATGCGTTTAGCAGGTCGTAGGAGTTTTGATTTGTTCCCAGCCTGCGTGTGTTTTAATCAGTTAATTAGTACCAAACATGCCCAAAAGCCTCCTGACATTTGAATCATCCCTCGAATTTAGTGGTAAATTATGAGGAAATGGTGTGGGAAGTATTACATGTGTCCTTCACGCAAATGAAAGAAGCATTGGTCAATCATATTTAATAGTTACAGGAAGGTTGTAAATGCTGACGGTAATTACGTGTTTCAGTTAAGTTGGAACAGCACATCCTTCCCCAGAGCGCTCGCCCACCCCATGCATGGTGGCGGGACTCCTAGTGATGAGCAGAGATGCACTTGCATAACTGGAGATTCCAAATTTAGACAAAATGATTGGTTGTTCCAAAAGAAAGGTTCATTTTTTTGCACAAATGATGGATATTATTAGCAGAGACCCATAAAGCAGGGACACATTCAATCTGCAATCATTGAGGTGATCATCACGATCATCTCCCTCTTCCAAGAGCATGTGCGCAATAGAAGCCACAAAGAAGTGTTTAAAATCCTGCGACCCCTTTCAATTCATTAATTGAAATAACTGCATTTAAGCCAAATAATTTATCCCACACTTGCTGCATAGCA
This sequence comes from Hiodon alosoides, assembly GCA_025775065.1. Lineage (NCBI taxonomy): Eukaryota > Metazoa > Chordata > Actinopteri > Hiodontiformes > Hiodontidae > Hiodon > Hiodon alosoides. Next base: position 41,235 of record JAOYSI010006922.1, on the reverse strand, counting down.
CTTACACAGGATTACATATTTGCCGACTTCATTGGCAGGTTGAACATTGAAAAGGACACTTTTATGAGAAAATGACTGATATTGAAAGACACTTTATGCTGTAGTAAACCATTGACTTTATTTATTTACACTGGCAGAGCAGTACTGACATGCCAAGCAACAGCTGGCTCATTCCATCAAACAACCCTGTGAAACATGACAGCAGAGCTCTGGGAGAGGGCATCCTGTAGATACCGGGAGAGGGAACACCGTAGGTACAAGGAGAGGGAATTCTGTAGATACAGGGAGAGGGAACACCATAGGTACAAGGAGAGGGCATCCTGTAGATACAGGGAGAGGGAATGCTGTAGGTACAAGGAGAAGAGATTGCTGTTGATACAGGGAGAGGGAATGCTGTAGATACTGGGAGAGGGAATTCTGTAGATACAGGGAGAGGGAATTCTGTAGATACTGGGAGAGGGCATCCTGTAGATACCGGGAGAGGGAACACCGTAGGTACAAGGAGAAGAGATTGCTGTTGATACAGGGAGAGGGAATGCTGTAGATACCGGGAGAGGGAATTCTGTAGATACAGGGAGAAGAGATTGCTGTTGATACAGGGAGAGGGAATGCTGTAGATACTGGGAGAGGGAATTCTGTAGATACTGGGAGAGGGGATTCTGTAGATACAGGGAAGAGGAATGGTGTAGATAATAGGGAAGGGAACACAGTCGATAGTGAGATACTTGGATAGGGTACACAGTAGATACTGAAATACTTGGATAGGGTACGCGGTAGATACTGAGATCCTTGGATAGGGTACACAGTAGATACTGAGATTATTATTTAGCACTGGACTTCAACAACTTATATTTAATGATAGAATAACAATAAAAAGTATTTTTTTTGTTCACTATTGCACTATGGAAGTGTTCTTGACCATTCATTTCTGAATGAGAAGAGAAACCACTCCCTGCATGTAGCCCATTTCATTCTCTCTTTGTTCCTCTGTTCAGTTTCAGTGAGTCAGATATGAAAAAAACACAATTTGTTGTTAAAATAACCATACACAACACAGACGTACACAGAAACTTTGATTGTGGTATAATGCCTGTCCTAAAAGTGACATTGTTAAAAAGATAGAAATTGTCATAATTTTTTACCATTAAAATGGGCATTTAAATTTTATTTTTAAATTTAGATTCTAAGGGGTTGGAAAATCTATGGCCATTTTTGCTTATTCTCATGCCTGGGGGGGAGAGAAAAAAAATAAAACAACTCGTCCTGTGACTCGACGGCATGACTAAATATTCCATGTGTGTTACCAGTACCTCTGGTGTACCTGTATCCGAGTAGAATACTAATACTACACCACAAGGTGACAGCCTGTGAATAAATATTTCATCGGTACGGTTATAATAGCCTTTACCAGAGCTTAGCTACCATTAGAAATGTCAACGAGGTCTATTTTGAACGACGAGGATTAGTATAAAATAGGCATATTCATTTGATGCATCAAAGTGGCCCGGCGGTTCGTCTTTACATATTATATGGTTGTGTGTGAATTCTGTTTGGGATAACCACCTGAGTCAGTAATACAAAAGTTAATTATGATTATGTAAAGGCTTATGTCGGTTAACATCTGCATTATAAATACTGCAATTATGGTAACTGACCGAGCTAATAGTAGCAATTACATGAAAGCTTTATAAGACCTAAGATACTTAATACACATTTAAAAACAAAACATTTAGAACGATAACAAGTAGACCTATAGCCAGTAAAATGTTTAATTACGATTTACTATAGATTAGTAGTATAGACGAATGTGGAATTTGTCCATTTCACCTATAATAAATGTAGTAGGGATATAAACAGACTAGAACCTGTCATCCGTCTCTTATTTGGAAACTCCGTGTTTGGTTTTAAAGAGCGTACAAAAGTAAACGTGCAAGACGCAAAATTCCCTCCTGCATAAATCATCGATACATTAGCTAATCCACACGTATATATCTACATATTAATGCAGGTAACCTATTAACAGACATTTTTGTATTTGATTTAGCCTTCTATATCGCCACTGCAGCGGCCAAAATACCAAAGATCACGCTCACAAAATTGATCAACCGTAAGCGACCAAGCGTCGCAAAACGCAATTAACCACTTGGCGAATACGATTGGGTCCTATGTAAGAAGCTGTTTCGATTGCAATACTACAAACCGACTTTCTCCGTTCCTGCGGTTTTAAAACATTTTTAGACTAGATAAAGAAATGTAAACGCAGATGTATTAACATTTCTTAGCAATTAAAATCGTGAACGAGCAGAAGTATATTGAGCCAAATAAAACCTTCAAATGAATAGTATCCCGGATACTAATCAAACGAGGAGCAATAGAGATGTGCACTGGCTATCTAAGCGGAATTTGCCGGTCTAAAAGGTTACACTCACACCCAGGTTGATATACACAATAGTATCGAATCGAAGCCTTGACAAAATAATAGTAACAGAAAAATACGTTTATCATACCAACAAGTAGCCTCATATAATTTCTACTGTGCGTTTGAATTATATCTCCCAGTGTATCAAGTTTTAGTGTTAGATCAAACAGAACATAGCTGTTACATCACCATCAATACTGATTCAAATGAATGAAAATCTAAGATGTATTACTTACCATGAGATATTGCGTGAAGACTAGGGGTATACAGCCACAGAAATAGACAATATAGCCATTTCAGCCTAATACATCCAATCGTTTTCTCCATGTTTCCACTTCAGAGCTGTCCCACAATATCACAAATCCTTGTTCATGCAAAGTGGAATTCAATTCTTTAACTCAAAAAATAATAATAAAAAGCAGACCATAAAAAAATATTTCCACTTGTGCAAAGACAACGTAATTGTGCGTTTACTTCACCAGTAAAACGGGAAACTGAACTCAACTACGTCGATTCTGCATAGTCTGAAGGATCTTCTTGCAGAGTAATCCAGACTTAAGATAGGGCAACTATGGAAGACTCACTTGTTACGGGAGCTGTCCACAGACGCGGCTTGTGTCGTGGGTACGATATGTGAATTTATTGATCTGACGTGGTTGGATGTAAAGAGCGGGGTAAACTCCGGCTGACCGGACGGGATAACCAATTTGTGTTTCGGACGAATCAACGATGTGCTCTCGGGACTAAGTCAGTTTAAAAGCGTTGGTTGCGCTCGCCTGCCATCTCTGGTCAAAATATGAAATGTGACCCGTACTCCGTGCCTTAAGAGTCTTAGATAAGCTGTTACATTTACTTCACTCAAAAAATACTTTTCGCACATTGTTTATTTTGTCATAAGCCTTTCCTTATTGACACAGAACACATTTAGGAAACGGTTGCATTTTCAAAATATGTGCATCTTTGTATGTGCATCAATAATTGCATTTATAGTTTACCCACCTTATATACATGGTATGCCTGTAACATTTATTTAGCATTGTAAATTCACCGATCTACAGTTCTTTTTTTGAGAAAAAAAACTAAATTATTTATGCATAATTCATAATCAAATAAACCCCATCCTCGAATGCGGATCCGTACACCTGCCTGTAATGGATGTGGAGGAAATTACTCAAATTATACATTTGCATATATTATGCATCATTGTTATGCAATTCGTGTGTGGAGTTTGACTTGTTTACTTACTTTTGGTTATGGTTAGAGTTTGTTTGTAACAGTGCAATATAAAAAGTGCTTTGTTTTATTTGTATGATTGCATGAAGCATTAGGATAACCCTGGGCGAAATTTAAGAGATTTTGTTTTCTTTATTCCCCCCGAATTTGCCATTACATTAGCTGTTCAACTATAGTGGACCTTTAACGGTTTTGTCCATATGAATTGGACAAACTTGTCCAATTGGCCGGGCCGAGCCGAGAGTTTTGACGGTCTTTGATAAAAGCACATTTGCTGTATTGGCTGTACTCAATAGTGACTGGTCTGATGCAATGATTTCACAGATATTTGTATCAGAACCTAAGAAATGAGAATCCGTTTGGAGGGTTGTCATCAGTGATTGACTTGGGAGCCTTACGGTTTGTTGGGAACACTGTTTAAAGCAAACATGCCCATCATGTGCATAAATAAACATAAGAACACTGATGAAGGAAGTAAATAGACTGACATTCAAATATCAAATATGAAGCCCACCCCCCTCTTTTAGCATATCAGAGCAGCACTGGGTGTCCTTTTTTTAAAATTGCATGTAACACATTGGGATATGTAGAAAGGAGGAGAAACCCATAAGATAAGCCCTTACTAGGGTTTGTTTTCCATGCGTAGTCAACATCTGAAAGAATGAATGATTACATTAGCCATGGAAGAAGTGTTTACTTATACATGAATGTGAAGATCTCCCGGGATGATGAACTGAAAGCAGTATCAACAGAGCTTTATGTAAATGATCTCATCATAGCCAAGACCCGTTCCACTGGAGGAACCAGGCAGGGGTGTCTCACATACTTGAATATCTAATCTATGGTATAGTAAATAATACCTGATTTGTGTATAATGGATTTCTAGCAACCAGTTTAATAAGAGGGCATAACTTCACCATGCCGTACGAAATCCCTGCCCTGACACGCATCATAAATCAGTGGAGTGTTTCCCTGCCAGCTATAAGTGGAAGGAATAAGGGATTCTGCATTTGCTACCTCCAGAAATTGTTACCGTTCCACAGTGGTTTTCCAGATGTTCAAGTGACGTGACTTTAACAAGAGATAAGAGGGTGACCATGCGTGTGACCATCAAGACCATACCCATGATCAGACAGGAGCTGTTCCTTCACAAATGATGAAATTGGATTTAGCCATTGTTGGCATTGTTGTGTTGGGTTGTGTCATCTGGGAGAGAAGCTGCATGGAGTGATATTGTGTTAGGTAAGTTAGTAAGCTATAAGCCAAGCTTCCATAATCGTCAATACTTTGTCAATTTTTGTTATATCGGGATTTTTAGTGCGGAGGAAGAGTAAATCCGCTAGGTGGTGAGGAGATTATTTGTATTTATGAAATTCGGAATGTGGAGCTCCCAGTATGTCCTTTACGTTTTAAATGTCTGAACCTTGATTTAGTATCTTTACATTATTTGACTTTTTATAGAATATTTTAATTTTAAAAGCTAATGTCCCACCCTCGTTTAGCTGTCATAATTGTCCTTGGTGTAGTTCCGCTTTCACTGATTTCCACATAGTGAAGAGCATGAAATCTGTGGTCTGGTTTAGTCCAAGGAATCTTTCCTATTCATTATTGATAAACGATGTGAAACTCCTCCTCCGTCATTAAAAAGTATTAAATCTCCGGAGGTTATATTTGGTGGAGCAATTTAAGGTGATTAATCAATAAAATAATTAGGGCATTGTTCTGAGATAATAGAATGGATGTTAAAATCAGAAATGTTGGGTGTTAAATTGTTCATTAAGAAAAAGAAAAGTGAGGAGGTTTTAATTTTATATTTTTTTGAAGAGCTATGAAGTCAGATAAGCCTAGTTCTATGTATTCATTTATAGCGACATTCTATGGATTTTAGTAATGCTGGATTGATTTGATATGCAGCTATTCATGTCCATCATTTTCATATCGGCATCTGTCTATCCTTGACTGAGAAAAAAATTATGAAAGAAAAAGGGAATTCTTCATCTTATTTTGAAGCATAAAGATTATACTGATAGCCATTGTGATTCATGTATTATTGACTCTGCCGTGGAGTACATCTTTATTCATCTGACGTGAAGTGAATATTTCTGCGGATGAGAATTGCCACCCTTCACAGTTTACTGTTGTGGGATTCAGGGAAGACTTTTGACCCTCAAAGTTGAGGCATTGACACTATACATTTGAAAACAAACTGAAAAGTTCTTTTCTAAGCAAAACCAGAACATCCATCCTCCCACGATTTGTCATTACCCACCTTAACTCAAAAACGTACCTCCCCCTGGAGGAACTCTTGGCATTTTCAGCTGGGACACAACAGAGGTACGGCCCTCGGTTGTCCAAAGGTGTACACGGGAGTGCAGATTGGAAGAGAGCCCAGTAAGGGAGTGCTGATTTGAAGAGAGCCCAGTCCCTCAAAGCGGAACGAGAGCCCTCAAGGTACCTGTAATGCTGCTGCGGTTGCAGTTCAGAGAAAACATAGCTGGTTCTTCATCATCATCATCATCATCATCACACTCACACACACACACACACACACACACACGCGCACACACACGCGCACACACACGCGCACACACACGCGCACACACACGCGCACACACACGCGCACACACACGCCTTTGAACTGAAAACCATTATCACATATCTATAGCTATGAAAGTCCCAAACCAAAACTATTTCTACATATTTATCCCCCGAGAACATCCCCCCCAAATATAATCCACCAAAGAAAGTGAAGAAGAAATTAGACATTACAATTTTATACAAGCTTTATTTACAACTTGATTAACAACTGTACATTTTTTTCAAGGTAGGAAGCATTCGATCACCCAAAGTCTGGTAAAAAATACACCAGGATAGCCACCAACTCAAATCGTGTTTTGTTTTTTAAGCATTCGAACTACCTGCTTTTTCCTCTGTCATTACTCACAAACTGTATACATACATACATATATATAAAACTTGGTACAAGGAAAGCATTTGCTATCTAAACACACAAAAAAACCCTCTGCTCATACCCACACGCACACAGAGTGCAATAGAGGGTGGGGACCGGTATGCAGGCCGATATTAATGTATCAATGGAGAGAAAATATGACCCAATAAATCGCTGAAACTTGATTATAATACTTACAATTCTCCATATTAACGGTCGATTTGCGTTTTGTTTCTTAACCTCAGCTGGACATGGAATTTGCTAACAAGCTTTGTTAAAAACAAATTCAGCATGCAGGTTAAAGTAAAAAATAAAATAAACACACACACACACCTCTCTTTTCTTACACAAATATTACACAGTCCAACGGCATACATTTCAGCACTCGCACCCACCGGACTGCACATAACAAGAACATCAACCCTCCCAGTTCATGAAAGACCTCATTCTCCACTCTTCAACGAGATTGTGTCTTAATCAACCTTTTAATCATTTCTGCAATATGGCCTTTTTTGTTTAAAAAACAAAACAAAACAAAACAAAACAAAAAAACACAACTTAACCACAATTAGGCAGCCTTGGAAGGATATTGCCTTGACTCAGCCCTAACAGGCATTTAACAGTGCCTTCCCATGTGGGCCTTTAAGTGCGGTGAAGAACCCACCATACCAATCCCAAGTGTTTCACACATCCATGCAAGTTAGTCACCGCTAGTCCATAATTAACCATCTGTGGGTAAACTAAAACAGGGGAAACATTTATCTGCAAAAATCTGATAGAAATAAAGAATAAAATTTAATAATTAATACCAAACAAAATCTATAAAACCATAATACATCAATATCACATCAAACCTCATAACGGTTCCCAGTCCCCACAAACACACACACACACACAGACAAAAATGGAATAGCCTAAACAGCTTCCCTTTATTTATTTATTTTTTAAAAGTTTTATACTAAGCCTGCTTGTTTTACGTTGGAGAAAATTCTGAATGTATTCCTAGCGTGGACGGTTACAAAAGACATCTAACACAAGACAAAATTAAAGATGCCGTTTCATCGTCTTGTGCATAAATCTGAGCATTCTATTAATGTAACAATCAACAATACCTAAGATTCTGGCAGAAACCCAATGTGCCCTATTTAAATATTGGAGGAGGCAGCATTTCACTGGAGCAGGATTCAACGCGTGTAATAACGCGTCTCGTCTGCCTGCAAGGTAAACACGGCGTGCTACAATCAGAAATGTGCTAGACTGAAGCAACGGCGGAGCCTTCAGGGCTAACTTTGGTTTAGAACTGTAACCCATCATTCTGTTCCCCATATCAAAGCGTCAATCACGTGGAGGAGCGCGGCGGAACGTTTGGGGTAACGGCACTTTACGGTCATCACCCCAACGTGCCCGCCCGGTGGCACAGAAAGTTTATCTACCCTGGTGAATTCAGGAACATTCAACAGTGACTCTACAGCATTTTTAAGGGAATGAACAAACGCACTCAACGCTACTCTCATGACATTTCATTGACTGACGTATTACAGTTGTGATGAGACACAAAAAAAATAAAAATGGTCAGTCCAAGCGTGACTTTATTTAAAAACTGTGTTGTATTTTAATAGACGGCAAGGTAAAAAAGGTCGCAGTGGAGAGTCAATAAGAGGGTAAAACAAAAACACAGGAAGATAAATGTATTTGTAATGTCAATACTGCATACGTAAATACACAAGATAAATAAACACGTGTGAAGGCAAGGCTAAACAAAAGCCTGTACTCCGACGACCTTTGAGATTAACATTGCTTATAATGGTTATAAGGACACTAGTTACTTAGACTCCGCATGAGAAGCTTGTACTAATAGCTAGAATAAATATGAATAAAAAGGGACTGTAACTATACAGCGTTGGTGTGTGAAAGAATTTACGCCCTTCTTGTAGTTCATGGATGCAGGGAAAGTTAAAATACCCACCTTGAGTCATCTTCGGCTATCTAAATACCGACTAACAGAAAGCACAAGTCCCGCAAACTTGAACTTAGGAATTAAAATCAGACTCATTTAAACGATGCCCAAATCTATCCGGTAAGTTTCACTTAAGCAAGGCCTAAATGGAAGGCCATAAATGCAGTCTCCGTGGTCAGAAGCGCCCGGAGTGAGGCGAGGGATAAAAACGTAACGCTCTCGTCGAGTAGCTCGGGCTACCCCATCCCTTCTGTGTTGTCCGAGAATCGACGCACCCGGCCGAGTGGAGTCGTGAACTTTGTTAGCAATGAGAAAGGGGGGAGGAAAGGGGCGGCGGAGGACTCCCGCCTCCCTGACAAACGCCAGCCTCCGCCGCCGGGAGGGGGGGGGGGGGCTTGTGCCGCGGGAGGATTAGAAGCACAAGCGAGCGGAGAAGGTTTGGCGCAGTCTCCTCTCTCACATCTCGGGCCACTTGGGAAAACTGAGATGGGAGCACGGGGGTTAAGTTTCGATCTGTTATTCGCAGGCTCAACCCAAAAAGTCATGCAAATGGCACCTCATGCAACCACCAACCCCTGCCGCCGGAGGTCATGCAATCACATCGCTGCGGAGAGGGGAAGAGACAGACACCAATGAATCAGAGAGGGTCATCTTCATTTTGCGGAAGACAGAATCAGGCTAGAGGGGTCAAAATTAAAATCAGCTCATTCAGTTTTGAAAATACAACAGGCAGATGAGGGCAGCAGTGGAAAGGGTCAGAATTGGGAAAGAGTGGGAGATCTTAAACGCAGGAGTCTCTATGCAACACGCTCAACTAACAATTTGTTTCTGATCAGAATAGCCCTTTACAATTTAACGCATCATAAGACAAGACATTAAATGAGCTTTGGCACTGGTGAGTCAATTAAGACACAAACTACATACACATGTCAACTGGTGCCGAGACATGGCCTTTCTTAATATGACTAATTATTGGTTTCCAAAATATTTTAAAAAGCGAATATATATATTAACAAACATTTAAAAAAACTGATTTATACTAAGCGTTCATCTATGTAAATAGTAAATAAGAATGTAACTGAAAAAACGTTTATAGCACAATACCATTTGTAACAGCACACGGGCGTGCAGAACGCCCTGGTTTACACGGGACACATTGTAACACCCCATTAGCCTAGCCACATAGCCCAAATAATTACACATTTGATTTAAAAAAAAAAACACATGCTTGGGACAAAAAAAAAAATAGGTAAACTGTTGGGTATAAAATGCAGTTTGTCTAAAAGAATTCAAGAAAAAAAAAACGGCGAGAAGGCTCTTAGTCTAGAGGATATGATAGAAAGTTAATGCAAGTGATTCTATAATGAAGACACAAGGTAAAGTTTAGTGAATGAATTTAAGTTTTGACATTGACATTCCACTTTTGTCCAGGGCTAAGAGTGACACGTTATACCTCAAGTCTCAAACACAGATGTGTTCAAGACTTTACAACCATTACTATCGACTATAGTCATCACTAAAGACAGTGTTTTAATTGCTGGAGCTCGGTTATACTGACAAATAAAAACTAGCAGCTTTGTGTCGGGAGAGAGGTTTAAACAGACAACTGCCCCATTATGGTGGGTCTGCTGCCAAGACGCCAACATTTTCCACACAAAAACCCCCAGACAATGTAAAGCTCTTTCCAGCGTTTAAGTTTAAAATAACTTTGCATTAAGGCAGTGACATGGTTGCATTGTGCAGACGTAGGTAGTTGTCAGGGAAACGCAAGTTTAAAAGGCTGGAAGGTGAGTAAAAGGGCCTACACTCTTTTGACCTATGGTCTCTGAGACGACACTCTTTTGACCTACGATCTCTGAGACCACGTGCTTGTTTTAATTCAGATAATACTGGTTGATATGACCTTTTTTTAGGGAAAAAACTGCATATTCCACAAAGCAATTTTTGAATGCTAAAGCAGAATGCTATTTAAAATCGAGTTATCAATTATCCACTGAACACATGAAAGTATCCTTTGGCACGCTCCCCGTTCAGAAAAGACAATTGCTTCATCTTGGTTCATTTGGGCTGCTGTTGAATAGAATAAAACTAAAAGACTCACCTTTAACCTCGTCATTAATTCACTATATCAAAAAGCCCTCATAAAAAGCCCCTCTATGTACATTAAACGGGTAACGAATGGGACTAGGCCTAATGTTGCTATTGCACCATAGAGCTAACCAAAAAACTAGAAAAAGCATTAAAATATTTCTGTCTCAACTGAAACACAATTTTAAAATACGCTGCTTTATAGCTGAATAAATACTGCATCACATTTTCTTAAAATGTAAAAAAAGGGAACATTAAGTCTGTTGACGTAACAAATTCGTAACTTAAGTTTTTTTGTTGTTCTTTTTTAAATAAGTGAGCCAGAATCACAGCACAACTTTTTGTTCTAGAGAGCAGAAAATACCTACTTTGACTAATATAAACAGTCTTCAGTGTAAAATACACCATGTTTTCAATATCTACTTAATTCCACTGTAGTAGGCACATAAACTATGTTAAACACATTTTTATGTTATTGTGTTTATAATAATAATAAAAAATAAAAAAGCAACAAGTTCATTCTGAAAAATGGAGAGAGGACTAACGGGACAGAAGGTCTCAAACCCTGAACGACTCAAGTTAGGAGATCTCTTTTGGCAGAGCGGGCGTCTCTGGACCGTCTTCGAGAGCTGTTGGCATGGTCTCTACCTTGCTGTGGCGGGTTGTACTTGTCCGTGGTACGAGCGCCTGGTGCTGGTGGCCTGCCGCTGCCGGGCCAGGAACGACTGACCCGACCCGGTGCTGGCCAGTCGGTCTTCTGCCGCCTTCTTCTGCAGGGCCATACCCTGGAGACACAGAGAGACGCAATCCCCCCAGTGTCACAGCCCAGAGGACCCACATTAACACTTCTGCTATGCCAATAGTTGTTATCCATCTGATGTGGCACAATCTGTAGACAGGCCAGGCTGTAGCACCACCTGCTGTCCAAAAATACAAACGACACTCCCAAGATGAAACCAAAAGCGACCTCAGCAAGATCGAAACCCGTCTAGCTTTCCTAAACATGCTCTTTACTGTTTGGGTTTATTCATTTAGACCGACATTGATACCAAGCCATGGTCTTGGGCCTTACTGATCGCTTTACTACCCTATAAAAAAAGATTAAATCATGTTTTTGCAGTGGACAGATGTTGAAGATCTATTTATTAAAATAATAATTTATTTACTTAGTTTTATTTTATTTTCTACAGGCCACTCACCATGTTATACCATGCAGAAACGATCAGCTTCTCTTCCTGATCTCGCTGGCTTTTCGTCTTGTCATACTCTTTCTGTGTAGGAGAGGAGGACGATCAGCATCTGGAGTTAGTGATCTGTGCCATGATTACGTTACAGAAGCGGTGCACTTAGACACAAGTGCTTATTCACATTACAGGATATTTTAATGAATAGCCCAATGCGGATACCTGGAGGATAAGGGGCAGAACAATTGACTCGCTCGATTCTATGGTTCTCTCTGTTAGATTTCTCATCAATTCACCATCGTTCAATTTACAGCACAATTTCCTTTAGGTCGGCTATTGGCATCAATCACTTAGGACAAATATTCCCAACGGTTCAATACTGAAAATCATCCATTTGAAAACACTCTATAGAATACATTCTCAAGAACTGAACTTGGTTGTCCATCAGTAGATGACTTTTATCCCCACCTCTAAAGAATGCAACATTCTGTCTTTCTCCTGCAATTGATTTTTCAGGGCCTGGACTTCTGGTGCAGATCCCTGGTTCTGTTTGGGATCGAGGGTTCGGATCACCTATTTAAAGTTGCAGGGAAAGAAAAAAAAAAAAGAACACCAGGTGTCACCATCTGGAGAGTCTGGGACCAGGGCTGAAGGTCACATGCACATTAGCAAATAACGCCATACACAGTGCTCTCCGGAATTATTGGCACCTCAGATAAACATGAACAAAAACGGCTGTGATCAGCTTGATCTTACACTGGATATATATATATATCCTACGCTCAGCCTTGAGGCTCACCGTGTGTGCCAATTTTCAATTTCAATTCAGCACTCAAATCAGTTATTGAACACATCTGATATTTTCTCCCAGTGCTGAAGTTCACAGTCAATTAAAGATAGCTGGAAAACCTAGAATTGCAGTCCTCCAAGAGGAGGCAGAACCACTGTCCTATGCTACCGTTAAGCCGGACAATACAACAGTTCAACGTTCATCATAAGTGCAGGTCGAAATAAGCAAAATAATAGATTCAAGAGCTGTCAATTAACAATGTGTAAGAAACCACAAAGACATGCTGTAGATAGACAGATGATTCTTAAGCCAATGTGTAAAAGCCACAGTTAAAAATGTACTTACGCTCTTGGCCTTCTCCAGGTATTTCTTATACCTCTCCTCCATCTGTTTCATGTCTTCATCTTTCTTTCTCAAGGCCTCCTCCAAATCCTCCACCTTTTGACCTGAAACGACCGAAAACCATTTAAGACCGACAGGTGGGGAGGTTTCACACAAACGGCAAGCTGTCTGCAGCAGACAACGGGAGAGGTTTCTCCACTCACAGCTGGAGTTGTACTTTGGTTCCAGGTCTTCGATGTAAGCGCTTTTCTTCTGGAGCTCTGCGCTCACTTCCCGTAACTTGTCTCTGTTTCACAAAACATTATTATTTTTAAACGCATGTCAATGCAACTCGTGTTGACCTTGTACATAAAATAACCTGGATTCATCTGAAATCTAGAGGCAATATCTTATATTGCAGCAGCATGAGAGAACTACAAAATGATATTAACTTTAATGAGTTAAATTACAACACAATCAGTAAGAAAATAGAAGCGGTTACTCACGAACGTTCCTCAAATTTCTTCTTCAGGACTATCGTCTACAAACGATACAACACAATTAACTGTTTATGCACGGAAAACAAAACCGATTGCTCTTTTGCCCAACGCCAGAAGACGATTCCCACCAGGGCTGAGCCGTGATATCACATGCCAATTTCTGAGGCTTTACTGATGTAACCGCTCACTCAAGGCCTTAAACCCAGTCACAGGTTACTGTTACACACCAACACAAGAGGTGGGAGGCCAAACCAACTATGTGAATGCAAGCAGGTTTATCGTTAATGTGACAATGTCATCGTCACCATTGGGCGCTAAAAATGGGCTATAATGATTGAAGTCTACCAACAATCAATAATCAAAAATGTGTGTGTAAAATCAAAATTACATTCAGTCTGATTACATTTGATCCGTTCCCTGAAAAAAAAAAAAAAACCCAGACACCAACTGAACGCTACTTTGATAACTACGGTTGCCGTCTTTGCTTCATTTCCTCTAGGCAGCACAAAACGTATAGAAATACATATCCAGCAAACAACACAGGTAATGCAGAGCGGAGTGTTGAGAATTTGGGTCACGATACTCATTGCCTAGCAGTAAATCAACCAAAACTAAAATACCTGGCCCCGAGTTTACAGAAAGCCAAATCATGGTATTTTGTTGCAGTTACACGAACTGTTCATAAGACAGTACCTTGGTGATCCAGCAAAGGGTACCAAATGGCACAAGTATATTCAATAGCGACAGCATCTCAGCTGAAGCGTTTAGTAATCCGCTAAGGGGGTTTGATGGGAGAAAGAGTAGATGACTGTAGTAAAAGGGTCAAGGCATTTCATTCTTGGCTTCGGCCATCGTTAGGAGAAACGCTGTGTGCACCTTAACGGATCTGAGATTTCTAATCATCAGACAGACTGATGATCCTAGCGGGCACACTGCGAAATGAAATGAATCCGTCTGGTGAAGAGGAACAGCGGACACTACAAGCCAACCCTACAGCTGAGAGGCGGAGAACGGTGCTTACGTCATCAGCCTTGGAACCTTGCTCCTGCAGCGTTCTCTGCAGCTCCTCAACCTGGGACTGCCCCTCTATTAGTCTCTGGTTGACAAACCTGAAGGTTATTTCAAATGAAAAAGAAAAAGATTATTTTCTTTGATGGCAACATCACATGCTGTAACGTATACGCATCAAAGCTTGCTCAGGACAGTCTAATGAGTCTAATCGTCTCATTTAGAGACTTTAACGATAATTTAGTCCAAATGCCTCTGTTGCAATACCTACATTTAAACAGTGTAATAATTTGTTCTATAGAGACACTACCCAGCGCTCTGCAAATGTCTTTTAAAGACGAAAGAGCTTATGCCAAGTGCCTGCACGTAATGAAAATCCTGCTCACGGACAGCAGTGCATTGCAAATCAACTGCTGAGCGCCTTTAATACCAAACAACTCCGACCATGCAAAAGCATTGCTACGTTACGGTATCACACAGGAGTTACAGGCAGATTTTACATGTAAAAGTCTTGGCACCGTCCAAGAAGAACTAGCCACCGTTGAAGTCAATGAATCAGAATCATGCCGTTCTATGTAATTTGACTATCGTGAGAAGCAGGTTAATTGCATTCGAATGAACCAGAGTGGCACGCGTCATGCACGTGTCGAGGTCTCACTACACCTGTTCTCAGTCTCCAGTTCGTTCTTCCTGCTGTTGGCGTCCTCCAGCAGGCTCTGCAGAAGGGCTATCTTCTCATTGTCCGAGCCCTCCTGGTTCAGCTTCAGCATCTTGTTCTCGTGCTGCAGACGGATCAACCTCTCCCTAGCGGGATGCAGAACACAGAACCGGCCCAGATGCCGTTTGAGAACATTCCCAGCAAGCAGTCCGCTGCACTAAAGCGCCGCAACAGCTCTGATAGCGCGTCATTAGCCCAGGGTATTCAAACAGGCCCGCCAAAGCTGCGATAAATTCCCCTCAAGTGTCAAACAATCATGCAAGGGGACCAAAAACTTGTGCTACTTATGGTAACAGAGGAAGAGATTCCAAATGTATAATTAGACAAAGGCGTCTGTTGTGATCAATGCATAGGTGCATGTCTGAGTGCTCCCAGCTGGGACAACACAATAAAACCTCCAATGCGGTTTGCAGGGTTTAAGCACTTACCGAATCTCAGGTGTGACAATTTCTGCTGCCAGTGAGTCAGTGGCCTCATTACTGCCCAGTGGAACCAGACCTTTAAAGAGGAGTTTAAAAAACAAACATATTATTAATCTAAATAATTGGAGCTAATCACCTAATGAAATCAACAGTCCAGCCCAGAAGGACACACGTTAGATTAAGACATTAGTTGGAATTGTAATGATGAGTAAATTAATACATCCACAGACAGCGCTTTCTGCGGCTACAGGTGAGATACCTGCAGTGAGCTGTCCTTCTTGTGCCTGGATACATCGCAGCTCCTCAATGGTCTCTTTCAGGGAGTCTCTCTCTGTCCGCAAGCGCTGGAGAGAACACACAGAGCCCCTGAAAAACCTCAAAATAGCAGGGAGAGTCGAAAAGAAAAACATTCTGAAAAGAGGCTCAGTCAGTTAAGGTTGTCCATGGAGCCCATAATAGCAGAAATTCTCACGTTTCAAATACAGCGATGTGTCTCTTGCCGATTGCGAACTGGAGACAATTGCCAGAGTTGCGCATGGGTTGGCATAGGCGAAATGATCGGCAGGGCTTCTCTCTCCGCTTGTCGCTAAACAGTGCCTCCTAGTGGCTACTCAGGCATCTGCAGGTTAACAGTGCCAGGCCTCTTTAATTGGCCATAGCCTGTAGTGTGGGCTGTGTAGCCTACATAGTATGAGATGCTTGAAGGTCACAAGGGTTGCTGACAAGGAGATGCATTAGAACAATTGCCGATTCCAAATAGGGGGTATAAAAAAAAAAATTTACTAGTGAATCCAATTTCTTTAAAAAAATAAATAAAAGAAAGTTGACAGCTGCTTCCAGTATGTGTTTAACTCCAAAACTATAAAAAATGTCTTGACACAAACAATGAATGCCACAACACTGCCCAGCAAGCAACACTGCCTGTGCTCGGTGCACATAGACTTACTATCTCCTGAAATATACAGGGCTGCAGGTGACAATTGTGTGGTGAAATAATCTCAGTGAAAGCCTTTTCATTGGAAAGCTTTCATTCCCTTGGACAATGAACTTTTCCTGAAGCTGGTCAGGTTATATCTAGCTGTATCGCGGGGAAAAGCGTAAAATGTATGCAAAAGGTTCTGGATAAAGCCACCTGTAATGGAACAACCTTATAGGAAATATAAAAAGTGTTCAGAACCACAGCGTCTAGGAACACTTCCTTAAAGTTACCGAGCCAATAAAAGCACGTGGTCAGGTACACAGGCTTTACACTCTGATTAAGCGGCCTCATATTAGGGGGAGAATAAAAAAACTGACATTACATCTTTTTCCTTTTGGAGAGAGTCCACTTTCTCTTTGAAACGCTTGTTCTCGAACTCCATTTTGTCGGCCTTTTTAGACTCTTCAGACAGCCTATTCTGAAGCTCCACCACCTGCGGAAACGGAAACGAAAACGAACATGGTTGGCACGTAAAACACAAGCTCGCGCGCGTCTCTCTCTGGACGTGCATTAAGCCAGCATTGACCGCACAGGGCGCCCTCTGCAGGCTGTCCGGAGCGTTGAACGTCAGCGATCGATCCTGCCTCCCATCACCAATCCACGCGAGCTGCAGGTTACCGGTGAGGGAATGGACCTCTACCTGTCTCTTGTACGTCTCCAGCTGGCCCCGTGTGGCGTGGGCCTTTTTCAGCTCCTCCTCCAGGCTAACCGTATTCTGCATGTACACGGTGTTCTTCTCTTCGAGGAGCTTCACCTGCCTCCTCAAATCACCCAGGTCCTCCAGCTTCTTCTTGTACGAGTCCACCATACCCTCCAGCTTGGACACTTTGTCTGAAGAGTGTCTGTCACAAGGTGAATGTAGTGGAGTTTTCGGTTTGAAATACTTTCATTCTCAAACTCCGCAGCATAAGCGCAACATAATTACTCATCAGGTTATCATAGGCATGTAGCGATTCCTGTTTAGCAGTAAGTTGCTGTGGGTGTTAAATTTCGGTTTAATCCAAAACCTTCGTAGCGCCATTAGGATTCAGTGTGACAAATGATACATTATAGATGCCCTTATCGAATTGCAAAAAACGGATTTTTGTTTACCCAACTCATGTTAAGTTTCTTATGTCATTGGGTCAAGTGTAAAGCTGTATGCCACGCGGGTATTGCTGTGGAAATGTACGTAAAGAAACGAGCTCATTCGGGAAGAGTGAACCCCGTCTCACCGAAGGACATCCATCTCGTCTTTCAGAGACTGAGCCTCGTCAGCCAGGGAAGTCAGTTCCTCGTTCTGCCCTCGCAGCTCCACGATTTCCTTCTCCAACTCTTCACAGCGTATCCTGTAGTCGTCCTTGGCCGCCTCCAACCTGGGAGCCAGAGCAAACCGTGCACCTCAGGAACTGAAAAGGGACGCCCACGCGGGACGCCCACGCGGGACGCCCACGCGGGACGCCCACGCGGGACGCCCACGCGGGACAATAATCGCTCTAAAGCAACCATGTGACAGGATTTAGGTAAATGTCCGTCCCTTGAGATCGATCAGTAGTATTTGGCAGCATTTCAGAGCTGTACGTCAAACAAAACATTTGTGCTAATCTGGTGGGGGGGGGCAAAACTTACCTTTTAAAATTATTTTTATTTAACCTCCACCCGACTTTTTTCCCCCCTTAGTTGGCGTTGTTAAACACAGGGGCAGTAAAAGGAATGTCTACAACTGGCATTCATTACACCCTAAACAACGCTGGATTAAACGTTGAATGAAACGTAAAGAAAACCCGATCCTCCTGTACCCCCGAGAACCGGTCCCCCCGCCTTCCGCCCCTCCCGTACCTGAACGTCTCCTCCTGGAGCTGCTCCAGCTGGGTCTGGAGCTGCAGGTGCCTCCTCCCCGCGGGACTATTTAGGTCTTCAATGGAGTCCGACTGGTTGAGCCGCTCCATGAGGACGTGATTCTCCGCCAGCAAGCTGCCTTTTTCCTCCTGTAGTGCTGCCACCTGTGGGTGAGAGGAGGAATGTGCAACACTGTAGATACAGCAAGATGGTAGCAGGGTGCTGTGAGACTTCCAAAAACATGTCATTAGACATGAGGAATATATGCAGAAAATAACTGCTTAAATCACTAAAATAATCACTTTAGACGGTAGGAAGTATTAGGAGAAAAAAACTGTAAACCGCAAAAGGCCGTTCCGACCTTGTTTAAACGACCAAAGTGCTTTCACTTACAGAGTAACCATTGTGAGAGGCTTGTAGAATTAAAACTGACTACTTGTACATTGGAAAATTAAGATTTCAATCACACACACACAAAATCCATTAATAGTATTTAGTGCCAATACGGAAACATGCAGGTTTAGGCGGCCTTTATTTTATAACTCAAATTCAAAACACAGAGGCAGACATTGTGGCTTGGAGAAAGTTGTGGGGTGAAGCAGTTTTATATAACGCATCTCTAAATAACAGTACTGCCTTGGTTACATTTGTTGGCACAGATATAAGGAAGTTTTAGTCCCAACAATTAAACTTTTAAGTGCAAAGATTATTTTTTTGTTGTTGCTATAATCGTTTCATTTACTACATTTACAAATCACTTCTTTTTTTTTTCCCCCAACATCTAAATTGATCGATTTGTCTTTACATTTTTTTCCACTTCTGAGTAGATGACACTGCACGTTCACTCAAAAAAGTGTTGGGAAATGTGTTCATCAAGAGAGTAAAAAGCAGATGTCAGTGTGAGAAAATGTCAAATTAGGTTCTACGACCGAAACCAAAAACAGGAAAACCCATGCTGCTTAGAACGGATTTTACGAAAGCCTAGACTTTTGATTACTCTGTGCTTTTTCCAAAACGAAACTCTGTTTGTCGTAATACACTCAAAGTACAACCTTGTGTTGCTTCAGGTTCTCTTAAACCCCTCCACGTAGTTTCAAGAATTTTTTCAATTGCAAATAAGTCTTATACTAACAAATTTATCCCACAAAGGGGAAAAAGTTGATATTCATTGCTTGCTCCAAATGCTACAGATAAAAGCTTTGGCTGAACTAATATGAACAGATACCTGCAAACTGAAGACAAGTGCTTTCATTGAATAGGACATCAAATCTGAATCGCCTAAATTAAGTAGCTTTTTAATTAACTAGCGACAGGTATGACAACACCAGCCGGCAGTGGTGTAGAACGCGCACACACATTTATACCACCATAGGCCTTGTAAATATAAAGATCACTTTGATCATAAAACTACATACCATAAATAAGGTGACACACCTTAAATACAGACATCGATGAGTAAACACGGACGCACACAGAACTATGGTTTAGCGGCTAATCCGTCACATAATTTATTCCAAAGGTTCTTAACAGGACATCGATGTCACTTCCTGTACTGCCATGCTGTAGTTTCTCACAAAGGGTGGCTACATGCGGGCATTAGTCCGGGGAGAGCGTGGAGACAGACAGGACAGTTGATGTGCGCACAGACGGTTAAGAGTCTGGATTTCCCAGGGATGCTGTTAAAAGCAGGTGGTAAATCCAGGGCGTTCAGATGCCAACACCAAGAGAGAAGAAAAAAAAAAGCAGATTTACCCTCTCCTCTAGTTCATTATACTCTAACCTCAGTCTATCTCGCTCCTCTTGAACAAGGTATGCCTTCAAAGCAAGGCAGAGAGGTTACGGAAGGCAAGGTAACAACATACAGGATAAATACAGCAATAAAGATGCGCACTGGGGGGAGAGAGAGAGAGAGAACACAGTATACAGTACAGTTTCCACTGGACAGCCAAAACCTCATCGGAACAGCGCGGTTAGCGGACGCTAGCCGTCTGAAAAGCCGTGAGGTCGAGGGTCCACCGCAAACTCGATTTAGTGGTTTTCAACAGGGAGCGACACCTTTTTTAATGAATGCCCCAGTCCCAGTTTAATGTCCCTTGTCCCAGTTTAACGGTGTCCATCAAACCTCCAACTCAATGTACTTGGAGAACTCCCGAAAGCTCCAGTCAGAACCACTGGTTCTGCAATACGGAGATTGCGAGATTGCTTCAGGCAAAACGTCCCAAGTCAGCTAATCTTAAGCGGAACCCGGGGCTGCAAGAGGACCTCAGAACAGGACAGTGATACAGGACCTAAAAATGCTAGCTCCAGGTGCGTTTTAACAAACTCTGATGGCTGCGCAATTAGAATAAAAAGCTGGAAAGTATGACGGGTATCATTAAAGACGGGTTCAGGTTCATTGGTTCAAAAGGAAAAACGAATTATCTGGCAACAAAAAACCATCAATGAAATCCAACCTGCATGTCGAGTTCATGACATCGCTGGGCAATTTCTTCTTTCGCAGCTAAAGCGTCACTGAGCTCCTCGACGGCCTTTTTGAGCTATAACCAGAAAAACGTTTTAGTTAGCGTTACAGTGGGTATATTGACAAACAAAATATCCAATACCGTCGATCTTGCATTTAGCCTTCACTGGAACCTAGCAGCCAAACGGAAGAATTGACAGCCACTCACCTGTCTGTCAAGGTCGACATACGAGTCGTTTCCGGCCATCACGGGGGTCTCTTTGCTCATCAGCTACCAAACAAAATGTAAACCATTAACACATGCAAGCCAATCTCAGACTTCACCGTTATCTTTACCTTCACTTCCACACAGCAACTGTACTACAACTTCACACATACAATATGTATACACAACAGACATTTAAAAAAAATGAAATCCATACCTCCTGAATGGCTGTCATTACTACATGCTGTACAGACTCCTCCATCATCATTATAGTCTGAATGTATTCTGTGGAACGCATACAAAGTCATTACAATGTGTGGAACTCCATATGCTCGTGACTATACTATGCAGAATAAGTCCATGCATCATAAATGAAGCATGTGAAAAAACTGCGGTTGTGTTAAACATGCATTACACATTCAGTAGGCTTTCAGGCAATAAAGAAATGCCATGTGCGATACAGAGGATGAGAACAAACAGACTCATCTGCACGGCAATAGGACAGAGGGCCCTAGAGATAACCATCGAGAGCCGCTTTGAAGGGGCTCTCGACACTTCCCGACACTCGCACCAGTGTCGGGAAACTCTCAGTAACCTCATTACTAGACCTAGAATAAAGGCCTTCATTTAACGCCCTGCGGGTCGTACAGGGCGAGAGGCCCACATCTCAAAGCTTGTCGCTGGTGTCCACAGCCGGGGTGTCTGAGGCGTAGGACGGCGACACGGGGAGGTGGAGAGGTGGAGATTCGGCGACACGGGGAGGTGGAGAGGTGGAGAGGTGGAGAGGCAGAGGTTCACGCACCTTGCTTCTGCTCACAGTTGACGGCACACCCGAGTATGAGCTGCAGCATCCGGCCGAGTTCGGCTGCGTCCGAGTGCTCCCCCACCAGGTTGACATCGGGGAGGGTGAAGTCATTTATCTGCTGGCCCAGGACCTAAACCCAACAGGGGGGTACGTTATAGACGTCCTTGGGGCTGGTCTGAAATTCTCGGAACATTAACCGGATGATTTTTAACGTCACCTTCTAAAAGCAATGGTTTTCTTACCTCATGGTTGTAATCCAAAATACCTTTCAAAATTTTCTTTAAATTGCTGACCTAAAAGATAACAGAAAATGAATGTAATTTATGACACCTGTCGAAATTCTACCACGCATCCCCCATACACTGCACAAGAATTGGCAGGAAACGCGTTTCTGTACCAAGATTTTATTACGCCGGCATTCATTCAGTTTTCCTTAGAAATTTAATTTGCAGGGTGGCTGTCAAGGGTTTAATTAAATCTTCAGTGTTTATTCAACAGATTTCACAGGTGTCCCCAAACAAAGCACAAACCCAGAATAAATAACTAACATTAATTATTGGGCAAAATCTGACAGCATACCTTTAATCTCCAGTTATCTCCGACTTCTGGTTTAATCCGACTTATCCAATTGTCATTAAAATACACAACGTCTCTGGGGGGGAAAAAAAACATCAAATGCAAAATTCAAAACGGCGATAAAAGAGTGCTTTAAAAAAAAGATTTCTCCCCCCAATTACAGATTCCAAATTGGCCTGTTGCCAGTAAGGAAGTACAGCTACTTTGAGGGTCTTTTCCACACTGTAGGCTACCCAGCCCAAATGAGAGGTTCAGTGCCAGGAAAATCCCTTCTGAGCAGCACTGCAATCTTTCCTAGGGGATTAGCCCATTTAACAAGCACCCCATTATTGGCCAACATCTTATACTCGTTCATGGTGAACAGTATTTAAGTAATTCCTCATGGAAAATGATATGCTCCATTACGATAAGAGTTCAGAGGACGTCCTGCGCACAGCCGTAGGCAAGAAGTAGATGGGGTGAACCCTTACATTTTTTGAAGGACTTGGGCCATTACAACCCCACTTGTGAGGTCGTCAACTGTCCTGCACGATGCCTCCACTCCAAACGTCTGTATCTGCGAAACGAAAAACAGAGAACGATTACCACACCACTGTCGTGTCACACATCAGCCATCAGCGAAGAACAGGAAGTGTGCGGACGGAGATCCCAGGGTCGGGGAAGTCACGCAACAGAGGTTAAAACGCAGCTCGGTCACCTCTCTGTGTTTGGGACGCGCTCAATCCACAGGCAATTCCAGCAAAACGCTGGAGTACCTAGCTTACAGGTAGTGAAAAATATGCAGGGTATCTTCACGTACATTGGCCGTTTTCATTATCATTGTTTAATCAGGCAGTGAGGAATACATATGTTCTAAAGTAAGAACAGTTAAAACAAAAGGTTTTAAATTTGGAATTCCCAAGGGCTGCTCACATCTCATCTGATAGTTTACATTATACTTCAACGCCAGTGTTCAAGTGTGAGCCGCACTTGCACG
Source organism: Hiodon alosoides (assembly GCA_025775065.1). Lineage (NCBI taxonomy): Eukaryota > Metazoa > Chordata > Actinopteri > Hiodontiformes > Hiodontidae > Hiodon > Hiodon alosoides. The sequence goes on along the minus strand of JAOYSI010006922.1, from coordinate 17,825 downwards.
TACCCCCGTCGGGCGAGACAAGACCGACCTAAAACATTTGCTGGCTTTATTCTGTTCCCTTATCTAGTAGGCCCTTCAACTCTACTGATAAACTTACATTGCTGCCCTGGTAACCTGTTTAGTTAACCTCATTTGCTGAAGTTTAATAAGGAGCAAAGCTTGACAAACGTACAAAAATATATATTTACGGTATCTTTAAAACGAATGTATGTAATTGATCTAATGTATAAAACAATGTAGAGTATATCATTGAGTTCCGAGACCGATCTTGTGAATGAAGCAAGTAGGGACAAGAGCCTTGATATTATCAATTCACTGTAAACATTACGTAAATCCAGGGCAGACAATTCTCCTGGTAGGAAAAAAAAAACAACCTTTGAAACACAGGCTAAGCATCCAAACCAAACCAAATTGATTTATTCTCCACCTTTCAAGTATTGTATTAAAATTAGTTCCATGAAAAATATACAAGTATTTACTCCAACAAAAAGGCTTTGGACAAACCAGTCCAAAGTTTCACTCATGTGGATCTAATCACAGAGAATGTGACGGTAAAGAAAAACAGAACATTTTCAAAGAACCTTGCTTAAACCCAAAAATGAAGGCAGCTAAGGGACAGGGTTTAATTGTTGCACAAAGGCGTATTTCATTGAATCCAATTTGACAGATATAAGTATATTCACTACAAGAAGACACACAGATTTATATAGTCCACGAGGGCCAAATCCGACAGTGTTGGGGGATATCGTTTTATTTTAAAAAGAACTGGTTTCTGGACAGAGCCTCAGTGACACATGTGGGATAGGAATTTAGTGCACCATTTTCCCATTTTACATTGGAATGCTAGCAAGATAACAAGGCAATTGTTTAGAAATGCAAACATCAAATTCTGATTGTAAAATTTCCATATCTTACCGCCAATGATTAGTACTCTATAGTTTGATTAACAGCCATTAACAAACTGAAGATTAAACCAATGAAATCCAAGCACACATTCGATGAGTTCAGGCCACAGAGGGACGAAAGTACGGGTACGACACAGCCAATCCAAACTATCGACATCACGATACTGAAATGTGCAATATCCGTACCGCAAAAATTTAGCGATTTTTCACTCCATCTCCTACGCGAGCAATAATTCCATTATGGGGTAGTCTGCAAACTCATTTGTTTACACAGAGTTGGAATGTATTGATTATGAATGAGCAATAAGGTCAGCATTATTAGGTTATTAAAATAAATACACACAAGACACCTGGACGCATGCAGACACGTCGTGCCAAAGTTCATTTATCACCGTTCAGGTCAGTGTTTACATTCCTGACATGCATTTAACCGACCACGCCTCTTTTCCGACCACAAACGTGACTGCACTCAGGCCACCTCAAACCGCAACCGCGAATGCGCCTTTGAGGTTGCCCAGGGACAGCCCATTAAGTTTAAACTAAAACCCATTGAATTTATTACCAATGACCTTAGTCTTCACCAAACATCGAATCTACACAGAGGCCGCGATCTCCCATAACCAGAGCCAAAGAAACCTCTTGAGTTCCTTCAGTGTGCCGTCTGCCAAAACAGACACGTTTTGCCACATCAGCAGAGCCAGATACAGACTACTCTCGGTAGAGAGCCGTGGGGCTGAATCCAAACTCCTCCCGCAGTTGCATTAAGGCATTAAAGGAGGAAGGTCCACATGTTTGGTGCTGATGTTTAGCACATGTCGATAGCAAAAAACAATCAAGTCAAAACGAAAGGGATTTACTGTGCTCCATAAACATATGGCGGCAGGGAGAAACAGCAGAGCACAAATAGCCGAAAATAACATTTCGGTCTTCCTGCCCCTTTCAAGCTGCAATTCCTCTCATTGTTCCTCCCCAAAGTACATTGTTTCAGTACACATTGGAGGGGGCCACTGTGTTGTCTCAACTGTACATGCGTTGTGGAAACTTCTTTTAATACGCTCAACAACACAGTTGACCTACACAACGCGGTGACCAGATGCCACAGACACAAAGCACTCCTTAAAGCGGGCCAGATTACAATCACAAACAAATGGGGGGAAATGTGGGGCAATGCATCTTTCCACAAGAGAGGCAATGCTTTTCACGGTATACAATTACAGAGGGCATTTTTGTAATGTGGGACATACAGGGTTTCAGCCATGCCTAATTTTACATTAGCATTGACTGTCACACAAAAACATTCCTCACTGAAAGGTCAACAATGACCCATCGACAACATTCACGATTTCCGCGTGAATAGAGAAAAATAACGAAAAAACCTTTACATTATTAAAATGGTTTTTCAAAACAAAAACTTAAAAAAAAAACCTTTAAAAAGCTTGACTGCCTGCTACAGACATACACAGGCTCTAAAAAGGACACTTTCGCGTTGATAAACAGTAGAGATGTCAGCAGAATCAGCTAAATGGCAATGGTTTTGGAAAGCTTGGAGAGAGTACAGATTTTATTGGGATTGTTTGAAACCAATGACTCGTTGACTCTGTTGGCTAGGCATTAAATTTAGCAGCCACGTGCTGGTTGGGAAACTCTACCCTGCGATTTGAGAGCTCACATGTTGGGCACTGTGGGACTGACACTGCAAAAAAATAAAAAATAAAATCAAGAGAGGAGAACAACACTGTCCACTCACCTGGAAAACAAAACCAGCAATGTTAAGAGTGAGAAGGGGTGGCTCTATACAACTTAATGTCCTCTATTCTCGTCTTAATTAATCCTCTATGATCCAATTCAGATCAAGGCCATTTAAGGTACCTATAATTAGACTCAACTCTTCAGTGTGGCTCTAACATAAGACAACATACAATTAAATAAAGAAAGACGGAAAATAGCGAACCAGCAGTTTGCCATGCTGGCCGTCATTGGAGCGTACCCTAATTCGCTAATCAGTAGTAGTCAAGGCCTGTAGATCCTTCTCAACCCGAACAGGCCGGGAGTACAGTAGCTTTTATGGCTGCGGACGCTGAATGCGATTAGCGACGTTTGCAAGTGACAGTGAGGAGACGAGCACTAAAGCTACTTGGGTCGCAAGACTTGCTCTTATTTTGAGGGCGCTACCCACAGAATGGTCCCGACAGTGATATCCGGGTGGTTATGGGGAAAACGATATACCCCGCTTTTAGTGGAAATGAGATACCGAAGACAGATCATTCATCTAATACACTGGCTCACAGTACATTCTTCATTCTGAAACAATATCAACATTTTAATAAACCGTAATAAAACTAAAAGGTCCCGGGTTTTCTAATGGACCAAATGCTCTTTTGATGTCTGGTGCCAGTACTCTCCTTCTCCTCCCTGACCAAGACACACTAACATGTGAGGAATGCACCAGTGACGCGCCTTTGGAGAAACTATTTCCTTTCCTGCCGCAATAGGGCCCGTTTTCATACAGATGTGTGACCGTCCATATGTGGCAGTGATGGGGGCATGCATTTCTTCCCACTGTAACGCAACTGATCACAGCTTCCAAAGCTGACAAATCCGTTCTTTGCTTTGTGGCTCTTAATGTATGTCAAACAAAACAGATCAGGACTGTACACAGTACTGCAGATTACTTCTGTTCTGCTGAATTTACCCGATAAGACCGGTACACAGTACTGGGACAAGAGACATCGTTTAAATACAAACTAAAAGTTATCAGTGAGAAACTACAATAATACTTTGGCACTATTCGGAGGTTTGACGGAGGGCTAGACTTTTTTCCCCACCCTAAAAGAAGTAAATATCTTAAACGAGCCCTACATGCCCTGTATAAAACTCGGGTAATATCTTCCATCCAAGCAGACAAAATTGCATCAGACATAAAGAGAATCTCTGTTCAGTAAATGAGATCAATAAGAATTTAGAGAACTGTAACCCACAACAGTAGAGTATCCATTGAAAGCTGCTTAAGCACAGACGATCGCTTGAGGCGAGGTCGTTAAGCTTGTAGACGAGCATTAAAATTCATTAATTAACAGCCGTTTCAGTACATTGGCTGGACCCATAACTTTATCAGTCGACACAGGACGAACATCGCTTGCCCCTTGGGTAAAATGGCACACAGCGCAATAGCAGGTACGTTACGGGAAGCCTATCAAACTGCACAGGAAAAGCACGTCGCATTGTGTCATTAAAGATGAGCAATTGGACAAGACTGTCAAACTCAGATACTTAGTGGGTTTTTTTGTCCATTAAATGCTTCATCGCACCCACCTCTTACACCTGCTTGAGCTAGGCCAAGCCAGACACAATAAAAGTATCATTTAGCACCCAGACCATACCGACCGGTCTAGAACGGTGGCTAGTACATTGCAGCCAAAAGGGCGGATTACATAGTCAGGAGTTTGTGAAAACTTGAGGTTGACTGTCTATATTGCACACAATAAACTGAATTATGCACAAGACCACAAAAGGAGGAACAGCCATCTATTAACATTAATAAAACCAAGTATAAATGTTCACAATACACAATGAAGGCTGAGTTAACAGCACATCATAAGCACTTCATTTCAGCGCACAAGCCAAAATGGCAGATGGCACGGTGACCACATAACTGGACCTCTGTCGAGTGACAGGTCTGAGTCTCTGGAGAGACACCGCCCTTATACCTTCAAGCTAGGGCTGCTAGGGACACAGCCCAAATCACTTCCATAAATATACCAATTCAAAAGCATAAACAAAAGGCACATAAACTGGAACCATTTAAGGAAGTTGAAAGCAAGCAACGCCAAGTAACTCCGTCGTTGGGTGACCTCTCAAAAGAGAATGCAAACTCACAGAGAGCGTTACAATGATCCAACAGGGAGAACTCAAAAGGACAAGACCAGGCAGCCTGCCTCTTGGCTTTTAGCACTTCCATTTTAAACATAAAAACGTTCGGCAGATGAGCCTCTGTTGTCCCAAACCGGGATTGACCTCGGGGTCGGACAAATGTGGAAATAATCATTTTACATTTTCTGATTTGTACATTATATTGTTATCAGAATTATTATTATTATTTTTAATCCTGATATATTTTCACATGTTACAATATTTCTCAGTTTGGACATCAAACGGAAAAAAATATACTAAGCCATGACTAGACAAATCACATATAGACACATGGATACAGATCAGACGGCTGGCATTTACAGAACAAGACACTTGCGGTTGGGTGGGGAGAACTGTCTGTTCCCCTTTTTTGATTCAGGATCATTTTTAATAGGGGCTCAAATGTGTTCAGGAAGCAATGCGGTCATGCTCGACACTCCGGGAGACCATGAGGGTTTGCTCAACGAGTATCTGATCGCTTTCTTCAAAATGTTTCTGATGCCAAACGTAATTCCTCCGGACCGTCTCCTCGTCCAGCCATGGTCTGTCAGCAAGCACAAGCAGATCGGCTGCATCGAGAACCTTGCTTAACCTCAGCCACAGATCATTCTGCCATTTTCAAAACGTGTGTTCATCGCACAGTATTACGACTTCCTAGACGACCCTCGAAGTGCCGACCCTCCCCCAGCCCTACCTGACACATATCTAGATTGCCAGATTTGTACTTAAAACGCCAAGATCCCATGACAGAAGGACACGCCTATTCACACCGGTGCGGTTACCTTTTGTGCTTAGCCGTCACATTCATTAGATCTGACCGAGAAGAGAAGTTAAATCCTTCATTTACTTATCTTTCTTTTAAACGATTTTTCTTAACAGTTTTTGATTACAGCACATAACCCAAATTCTGTTCCCTTCGTGTAATGTTGACCATACTGCATTGCATAACAGCGGGCAGCCCAGATAACCAGACGATAAATCCTTGTACAGGGAACATCTCCGCTTGTGTTTTCGCAACACGCGCTTGGCCTCCTGAAACCCGTCTTTCCACTAGGCCTGCCTCATTCCAGGCAAGCCGGCTCACATCAATTATGTTTTTGTCAGACTTAGTCATTTACTCAGGCAGTAAATCGGACCGACCAAACCGTATGGAGCAATGGGGACGACCGATCGCCATGCCACCTAAAAACAACAGGTACAAAGAAAGATAACATGGGAATTTAGAACAAAGTCTGGATTTTGGATACAAATATACACTTCTTAAAGAAGTCACAGCAGGCGAAAATGTTAACTGTCTAAAGATCAGCACAAAAATGCTGGCAATGAGTTTTAAAAATCTAATTGTAAAAAAAACAACACAGACGGGACACAATAGAACCACAACGAAAACGGGACACGAACTTTCCACGATGGCACAGACACTTTTTAATTTTAAAAGTTAGAAACTGCCCTTTACAAGGCTATTTTTTTTCTCCCCTGAGCATCTTTAATTCAATCGTGAATCGTAATGCATGACGTGTCATTAATGGGTGACACTAATGTGCTGAAAAATGCAAATAGTCCTCAAAGAATGACAATATGTTCTCAATTGCCAAAAATGAATCCGCAGTGACGCGTTTAAAAAAACAACATTTCAATTCGCATGGATACTACCGAGAGGTCTTCATCACCAGTTGTAAAATGAAAATATCCGTATGACTATCATTTGTTTAAACCCAAATTTATCGACTCTGTAGTTCTTTATCTTATGAACACAGAGGAAAATAAAGCATATTTTGCGCACACACACTATTAAGCTACCTTGACAACATACAAAAACAAGGGTGGAGCATGCAGACACCGGTATATCATCAGTTCCGGCATTAACAAATATAACGGCTCTGACCTGGGTTGCCAAGTATTCGTCAGGTAAATTATTAAAAGGCTTTTTTTCTTTCTTTCTTCTATTTAAGTTCTGCACTGCGTCCACTCCGATTTCAAATGACAGCATCAAGTAATATTCATCCGTTTGCATTCATAAAAGTAAACAAAAGAGGCTTCATTCTTCAACTATCCATCCACACGACCTGTGTGGTAGCAACGTTAAGTTATATGTCGGATTCGATATGAACCTAAACGTACTTGTTTTAAAGTTATCTAGCTATGCATCTCGCAAAAAACTACACTGAAACATGACGAAAATAAAGGCCATCGTAAATTGAATCGATGTAACCAATTAATATTAAATTTACCTGCAATGATTGGTAGAGGTAACGTTACGACAGTGGCAAAACATTTATTATTTTACCGATTTCGTGAAGATTTGACGATTGTCAATACATGCAAGCAGTCCAATAAACATAAACCAATAAATAAAAACTACGACGACTATTGTTGATATACAAGTTCCAAACAATAACGTTTGGCTGTGTTAAACACGTTGACACAAGTTAAAGACTGTGACAATAAGAACTCAAAAACGAGTCCTTATGAGAGCTATCTAAAAAGGTAGTTGACATCACTTTTGATAACATTTACGACTCGTCCGCTAACGTTAGCTATGCAAAGAGTTTGCGAAATATATCAAATTACACCTTTAATGAAAAATACATCAAACTAACACTTACCCATGTCAAGAGGCTTTCGCACAATTCAATCCGATCCACAGACTCCAAAGAACTCATCGTAGTTAGCCAAAACCACAATATGCTTAGCTAGTTGGCTAACGTTATTTTTGGTTTAAGTAATTTTCACGATAATAAAATCACAAGACTCGACGTCTGGCTGGTTGCTAAAAAAAATCGCCTAGGCGAAGCCTGGTAATACTTGAGTTTAGCACGGCGGACAAAGCCCAACTCCTGTTCTCACAACTTCCGTTCTCCAGCGGTTTCTGTCGTGTTTATTGCCTTATTATTATTATTATTATTTTTAGCTAACAAAAACGGAAAGACAAACAACTGGCCCACCGGTTTATCCCTTGCTTGCCTTATTCGTTTCAGCAGGGGTCCTACAGATGCCACCCAGCAGAATTGGGACTGCCCTAGCCTGTTGCAAGGTCCCTGTGCAACCCTGAAAAGCCACCGAATAAATTTCAACGTTCTATATTGACGTTTTTATTAGGTTGCTTCAAATTAAAAGGACACGCGTATTTGTCGCGATACGGTGCATCACAAAATTTTACAGGCATTAGCAGAGACAGAAATTATACGGAAGCCCCAAGCCAGCGTTAATGCGGAAAGGCGCGATGACTTATCCCGACGAGTGAGACGGGGTACTAGTAACAAAAAGTGTTTTTTTCCCTTTTGATTGTATGCGTCATGTTTTGCTCTAACATTTGGAGTGACACGTCATCTGTTTTACTGTATGTGTTGTGTAGCTAGCTAGCAATAGCCAAATATCGTTTTCACAGTCGTGCGGATTACGTTAGTGGGTTACTTAGTTTGCTAGCCACTGAGTAAATGATCACCATTCTAAGCAGACGTTTACTTTCACATCTAACCAGTTGCAAAAATAGTTGTCAACCTATTAATCTGCCGTATCTCTACGTACCGTAGGTGCGAGACTGTTGAATTTTGCTTTAGCTACTTAGTCGCTTGTCAGAGCATCTGAGATAATAGGCCAATATTTACCTAATATGTATGGAATTAATAGAGCGTTTCTAAAATTAGATGTATTGAACTGGAGAGATTCGACAGATATATTTAGCTCATTTATGTTGTTCTGACCATGAATTACATGGCTCTTTGCAGTTTTCTGTTGGTGGGAGTTAATCCACCTAGCAGATCAAAAAATTTTTTTAAAGATTGCATAGTAATGGCAGACATTCCCGTGCGGGGGTGTACGTATGGAAACAAGCTTTTTTTAAAAAAATGTGTTGAATCTAACTGTATTTTTGTTTCCTTTCGTTTTCCAGAGCTTTAAAGTGGAATGGATGAAAACCAGTATATGGAAGTGAACCCTATTAAAGATGAGGATTCACTGATAGAAGGAGTTAGCAACCCAGTTCTTGGTGTGGTCATTCTGAGCATTACATTTCTCTGTGGGCTTGCAACTCTGCTCTGCAGGTATTTCAGCCTTACCCGTTTTGTTCTTCACATTTACCTACCTCAAAAACCATTACCTCAGTGCAAGACTAAAACATATTTACCCAACACTGTTGGTAAGTCTTGGGTTAAAAAAAACAAACAAACAACGTAATTTAATGGCAATAGAAAATTACGGAATAATAATTTCAAATATCAATAAGATTTTGCTTAATGACTCAATAATTGAATAGCTCTAATGCAAAACAATAGTTTTTTTCTAGATTAAAAGATTTGAATTGAAAAGGCAATTCATTTTTTAAGACATGGTAGTCGACTTATTCACAGACATTGGGTGAACCAAAGGGAAACCCATCTAACATCATTCAGCATTTACAAACCATATATTTGGCAACTGACTAACTGCTATTGTAAACAATAAGGACATATCTTACAATCTGAGTTCGCTCTAAGGCAATGTTAATTCGGAATTTAAACGTAATGAATAAGTAAGTGTTTCCTCTAACTGTACCACGTAACGTTGCAAATCCGTGGCTGAGTTTAATTAAATGAATGAGTGTGCGGTCGTGAAGGTGACTGACTGCGTTAGCTGGGTTGTTTGGTAACCTGATTGTACGCTTCCCCCCCCCCCCTTTTTTTCAAATGGTGAGAAATGAACAGCACAACATCCACCCTGAAAACCAAGAACACGTTCGAGTTGTTCGTCAGTACCTTCAGTCCGAGCAGGTACGCCACCCGCTTGGCTGTTCTGGTAACACGCCTTTGCTTAAGGTCCACTTTGAATCGTAATTTTAGATTTTTTTAGATTTGTTTTTGTTTTATTCATTTATTTCCTTTTGTTTTTTTTTTGTTGTTTTTTTTTGCTGCCATGAACACAAACTCGTTATAAATATCTCTCGACAGAAGAGATACATTTTTTTTTTCCCCCTGTCAGTTTTTCTTAATTTGTGGTGAGGTGCAGATGGTTTAACTCGTACTATTTAAGGCGGAACGGGCAGTCGCACACTCTTTCAAACTCCAACTTGTTTTCATTTTGATTTGTGTGCGGCATAAACTGCCTGCGTTGCGTTCCGAAGTATTGATAATGCTTTTTCAATGTAGAAAAGTGATTGGCAGGTGATCACAGCCAGCCATGCTGCATTTTAGATGTTTTCTAAGCATGTCTCGCCGTGATTGCTAACTCATTTATCACCCCCCCTTCCACAGGATGCACGTAGTGAGCCCAGACACCAGTTCTACACCGACATGTCCTGTCCTATCTGCTTACAGCAGGCCTTGCTGCCCGTAGAAACCAATTGCGGCCACCTCTTCTGTGGTTAGTACACCTCAGGTGGTAGTCACTTCATGCCAAGGGCTACTGAATGTCCAGTGGTCAGGCAAAGCACAAAGCGTAGCGTAGCGTAGCATGTAATACTGTCGCGTATTACCTTGCTGTTAGAAACCATCAGTTTAGTGCTTTGGTAATTGAAGGGATTTGCGGATGAACTTGGTTTTTGACGCTTGGTGTTTTTATATTGCTCTGCCATTCTTTAGCCTTTTAAAGCTAATGTTTTTCAGAAATCCTGTAAAATCCTGTTATGTTGTCTGAATGTAATTTGTTTTATTTTTTTTTAATTTTTGGCTGTAAAAATGTTTTACTTTTTTTTTTTTTTGCGTCTTGTGAATTGAAGGTTAACGGTATATTGTATCTCTTTACTAAACATTACAATAGATGAAAATAATATAAGTATATTTTAAAAAATAATAAATGAAAAAATCCGAATAGCTTGTATTTATAATATGCTTGCGCGCTACCTCTGCACTTTAAATGTGATTGTATTTTCTTTCATGTCTAGGGTCGTGCATCATTGCGTATTGGCGGTATGGATCGTGGCTTGGTGCAATTAATTGTCCCATCTGTAGACAAATGGTGAGATGTGTCAGAGCATGCTTATAGTTAATTACATAAATCGGCTCATTTCTCAGTTCTTATGTTTTGTGAAATATCTTTTTATCTATTGCGGTAAGGTTGTAAATAACTTCAGTGTGGTGTAATGCAAAGAAGCACTGAACGGGGTTTTGTTTGTGTCCACAGGTGACCCTGCTGTTCCCACTTTTCCAGCAGGATGGCCTGCCGAGTCAGGTACAGGGTGGGCAGCCAGAGCCCGGGCAGATTCTGCAGGAGGTCAACGATTACAACCGCAGATTCTCGGGCCAGCCAAGATCTGTGAGTGAAAAAGACTCCCCGTTCAGGGCAGTTAAAACAGCGGTTCTGGGACTAGCCCCAAAAAAAAAACAATGTTGTCTGATCGTTCTCATGAATTAGTCTTAAATGTTTCTTCAGTAGTGGGAGGGAAAGATATGAGGCAGCCCCGATATAACCCTTATTTGTGCCGCTGAATGGAGTATGTTCTGGGTATTGTTACCATGTGCAAAAAGATGGGTGTGTGTTTCTTTCATGAGCGTTTTGGTGATGCCGCGTCTGGGTCCCCAGCTCATGGACCGTCTGCGGGACGTCCCCACCTTGCTCCGCCACGCCTTCAGGGAGATGTTCTCCGTCAGCGGGCTTTTCTGGATGTTCCGGATCCGCATTCTGCTGTGCCTGGTGGGAGCGCTCACCTACCTGGCCTCTCCGCTGGACTTCATCCCAGAGGCCCTCTTCGGTCTCCTGGGTTTCATGGACGACGTGTTTGTCATCCTGCTGCTGTTCATCTACATATCCATCATGTACCGCGAGGTGGTGACCCAGAGACTGGTGGGCTGACCCCGGAAGGGGTGGGTTAAGCCCTGCAGATTACGTGCAAACGCTTACGGCTGGGCTTCTATGGGGCTGTGGCCTGTGGTGGATCAGAAGAATGGTCACCGCTACAAACGTTCTGTCTTCTTCCTTGTGCTGGTATGGAAAGTTTTTAAGCTTGAACACCCCCCACCCCATTTTAAAATTTTTGTTTCTGTCTCCGAAGGCCTCTACATTGTCTTGAGACAAAAAAAAGTCATATTTAAGCTTTTGTTGGATGGCATGGACCTGTGAAATGTGTCCATGTTTTCAAAACGTCGGCTCATTCAGTTTATTCAAAGTTGAAAATTTTGTCTTTTTGTGACATATTTGCATTTTGCTCATTAGCCAGGGAAGAGGTCGGAGAAGCCATTCAGCTGTACTGGCTTAATGCTCCTAATGTCTTGTATAATTCTGTGCTCTGAGGACTCTGTGAACAACAATTTTAAAGCCTATGAGTGCTGTGAAAAATACATTATCAGTAAGTAGACGATAAAGGGAATTAGCATTTTAAAATCGGTTTATATGGTAACTTGAAAAGCAGTTGATAGGGTAAGTTTGTGTGGTGTGTTCGGTTTCTGGCTATTAGTAAAGGAGATTCCTGGATAATGTAGGGAGAATGCAGTGTTCTAATAAGTGTGGGAGGGACAAAGAACTAGTTTATCTTTATAATAATTCAATAAGAAACTGGAGACTGGACTGAACTGTCCTGTTTCTTTTAACTGGGCGATTTAAAGCAAAAATTACACTTTACTCTCGCCACAAGAAACTTTACTATCTGAGCATGTATATTTTTTTTTTTTCTTTTTTTTTTTTTTTTTTAGGAAAATAAAGTATACAGATTTTGGCTAATGATCAGATGCTTTTGCTATTATTTCAAAATCGCATGAAGGATATGCTTGAGGGACTTATTTCACGAAGACTACTTCACCTCAGTAGTCAGAGATGGATTTTTCCTATGCAATGTGAAGTTTGTTGAAAATCCACCAAGAATAGAACTGTGATGTAGCAGTGTGCTACATCAGGGAGAAAATGGCTTCTCCGCCACTGGCACACAATGCAGGAGGCTCGCTTCGTGTGTTCTGTTGGGTCTCCGCGGGATGGGCCAGGACTGTGCTTCTATCCTCAGAGGAGCGGCACAGGTTACCCCCATTCATATCTCGTCTGTGTTCCAAGGGTGGACGCAAATGCCGCTGAACTGGTCTTTCTTGTCAAACCCCCCTCTTCATCAAACCCGAAATTGATTATAATCGGTATAATGGAGTTTTGTCATCAATGTTAAATAAAGTTTAAATTCACCTATATACCTGTCTGTATCCAGTGTTGTTAAAGATCTCTGGCTTGTTGTTGTTTTATCTTTGTTACACTTTGAAAGGGGTTTCAACAAGCCAATATTCACTAATTGACTAATTATTGCAATCATTAGAATTATAATTTTATTTTTAAGAACGCTGCTGAATTAGTGAGAAAATAATGTGATTTTTATAGAGCAACCGAGCTATCTTTAATAGCTTTACATTTTGATTAAAAAGGAAGCTAAACAGGTAGACGGGGTTAAGAAATAAACCCGGAAACAAGCATGCAGGTTGAAATCCGGGGTGCTCTGAAGAACGGTGCTACTAATGCTGAATAATAAATTCATTTTTATTGGAGCCCGTTTTGGGATTCCCCTGTAGTTACACACACAATTTTAAACCCATCCAGTTGTTCTTTTACGTGAATTTTCTCCAGCAACCGCGTTACCAATTAACCCATGGTCTGGAATGCAGAGACATTTCTATAACTTGGTCAGCAGATGGGAGTAGAGATCAATGTAATCGGTGTGAATATTTTTTTTTTTAAAGGTTTTACGGTGACTCAGAGAGGAAAAATTACCTAGTACGGTTGTAATGCATGTAGAATTTAAAATAAAAATGGACAAATTCTCTCTTCCCGAAGTATTAAAGAGTCTTTCTGCCACCAGTTCAATAAAAGGCACATTTCTCAATGAAAGGGAAAATAGGATTATGTCAAAACAAAGACGGTACAGATACCCATGAAAATCCCTGATCACTCCGTCCCAGTGAGAACAGGCCAGGCCAACTGTGTGAAGACCAACTGAAAGTGAAGCGACAGCAAAGACAGCCTGTTAAATCTGAAAGATATATCGCTGTAGCCCGAAATTAAGTTCTCAATGCCCAAATAGACTCATTGGTCTCGCTCCTTGGTTTTCAAAGTGGGGGCCACCAGGGGGGCCTCAGCACGTTTTTGAATATCAATAAAGTCTCAGGGTAGGGCTTAAACTGAAACTTTTCTGAAAACCATTTCTGCATAAGGTGAACATAGTAAGAATCACAACGGAATGTGACAGCTAAACAGAGTAGTTGAAGTGAGTAGATGAAAGACGGCGCACTCAAAGCCCGTTGGAGAAACAATGCTGTCAACGGCGCACTCAAAGCCCGTTGGAGAAACAATGCTGTCAACGGCGCACCACATTACCCATTAAAGGGTACCGTCGGTTCAAACGAAGAGTCTTCGTTTGGTTCCCTTAGCCGGTCTGGGAAGTCCTGGTGCAGACAGGTCTCCGTTTTGGTATTACCGTGTATTTCCACGGCACACAAATCAAAACCCCGCCGGTTGTTCTTTAATCAGAATTTCACTTATCGGGCGAAGGGAAGTGCTGAGTTAACTTTTTCTGCACGGATGGCTCCTTGGAAACGCCCCTCAGCATTCAACGCGCTCTCCCTGTTCCAGACAATCGGCGTTTCTTTGCAGAGGAGTGTTGTTAGTCAGCTTAGCTCCAGGCTCTTTTCCTTTCTGGCAGTGAACCACATTGTCAGTTGGCAGATTTTCGATAGGATTACCGACCATGCATAAATGTCTTAGTAGCGTGTAAACGCCATTAAATGGCAACGCAACCACAAACGGATAAACAGGGTCCAGCGATTGTGGGGAGATGGTGCCAGTCACTCACCTGTTACATACACATGCAGGATTAATGCTTACTGCCCGTCACAAACGCACGCTCTGTTGCACACGTTTCAGGGATTTGTGCGTTACAGAGAAAACAAGCTTGTATGCTTTGGACATATAATTGGTAACAGCATTACAAGTATAATTTAAACTGAGAGGTTGCACTTGACAGCCAATGAATTTAGGGAATATCACTTTCTTTCAAAGGTTTATACAGCTCATAGAAACCACATCCACATGGAAAAAATACTATTACGCTGTTACAATCAGGCTTACATAAGATTGCCCCTTGACATCATTTACACAAACCAATGACATTTATATGACATAATTCACAGGAAAGAGCTTTAGAGGAAGTGTACCTAAAATGTATTTGACCTACTTTAGAGTTATATTTTTGAATTAAGTACCCGTTCTTGATGTTTATCACATGCATACTTTATGAGATTTTGTAAAAATGTGTCGGGTTTCTTACAGCAGGTACAAGTAACCCTGCTTCTGAATTGTGAGTTACACACAAGTTAACTGCTTCTGGATTGTGAGTTACACATAAGTAACCCTGCTTCTGAATTGTGAGTTACACACAAGTTAACTGCTTCTGAATTGTGAGTTACACACAAGTTAACTGCTTCTGGATTGTGAGTTACACACAAGTTAACTGCTTCTGGATTGTGAGTTGCACACAAGTAACCTTGGGGGAGAAAAAACATATATAACTCCCAAAAGTACTCTAGCCTCCTTTCAAATTTCTGGAAATGATCTAAAGTTTTCTCAAAAAAAGGATACTTGCAACCAAAAAGGAAAATGCATGAATATTTATTTTATTAAATGATATCAGTGGGTTGTCAAAACGGTGTTTCTCTGCTCAGATTGCACACACAGCAGCACTCAGACTGATTCACATCTCTTTAAATAGGTGGTGAATAGTCTCGGTTTTCTGACTGTCCTTCTCTTACTCACCAGAGACCATCTTTACCCAATCAACTCCACCTGTCAAAACCGCGCATCTCAAGAGACCTGGTGTTTGCTTTCTTCTCTGAACACCGCTAATGACAACTAAATTGTAGCTTTTCATGGGTTTGGAAGACTGCTGGACTGCCAACATATCTTTCATTCATGGAGTGACATGACATTTAATTTAATACATTCTTGGATACAGAATTTGATGCTTGACAAATTAAGTGCAATGTATGTATCAGGGGCTGACAGGGGAGATTGAGGGTAGGGTAACTGACTGGTAATTATTAGGCACACCTGTCAGCACGTCACCAGGTGAACTGGTGATTTGGCACAGGTACCTGGTGGCTGCTTATTAGTGTCAGGTGAAATAAAGAGGGGCTAGAGAAGAGTGAAACGGCAGAGAGGTAAGGAGAGATTTCGGACTAGCTATGAGATTAGAATGTTCCTAGCAGAATTGTTTTGCTCGTGGGGCTTTGAGTAACTATGAGCATTCAGGTGGCAGCGTTGGGGGATGAAGGCGGTTGAAAACTACAAAAGGGGGTACTTAGGCGACTTATGTCATCTGCTACATGGCTGGACTGGGGGAGAGAGAGAGGCAGCTGCACGCTGGGCGTACATCTAATCGTACATCTGTGTATCCTTACAGAACTTTCCTTTGAAAGATTCCGGAATTGCCAGTGCAAAAACAGACAGCAACGACTGGTTACATACTGAGAGAGAGGAAAAGTGACAATGTGAAGCCCTATAACAGAATTATGAATTCAATTCAAGGGATTTGTGCGATTCTTCATGCAGGAAGGTGAGGACAAAGCTGACAAAGACCTGATGCTGCTGATTCTTCCCAGATATTTTTTTTGTCTTATCTGCTAAAAGGCAGTGATAACAAAATTAGGCACAAACAAAACCTTTTCTACTCCAACGGAGCAAAATACTCTGTTTGTAATGTGTGCATTTTTCATAAAATTTGAAACACTTGAGTTAGGGTGACAAAACCAGTCATTTACATTTCTATTTATGGCGACTAAAAGGCCCATAATGGTGTAATACATTTAACGGTGATGAACGGTGAAGGCAAATGGCAGGAATGACGTCAGCGGTACCCTCACTGCCACCATAATAGCAGATATTAGGGCATAATTGGTTAAGTAAGTCTGTAAATACATCGGGAGAACTGCTTTCGGAGTTAATTAATCCAACACAGGATTCCTGGAGGAAACGGAAGTTGTGTGATTAGAGGTAAGGTATGGGCATTCTGGGAGCCGTGGAACAGCTTGGAATGGTGGGCTTAAAGCCTGTGTCAGATTGAGGCCCGTGAGTCAACGGTTCCAACGCCAGTGGGGAGCCTGATTTTATTGATACAAAGGGGGGTTGCCAGATGACCCACGACGGCTGGTAGTGACTAATGATGGTAAATAGAGAGAAACTGTTACCGTGGCCACTTGGAAGGCCGCCACCCAAGTTTTGAATCAAATGTGAGCCATGTTGGGTTGTTAGTGGAGGAAGAAGAGGAGGAGTGACCCTGTATATATTTTGGAAAAGAGAGGAGACGGACTCATCCCAGTGAGTGGCAGTACCCAAAGATGAGAAAGAGTTTGTTTCTGAATAATTAGGTATTACTGTAAATGTTCAGAAACTCACAAAGAGAGCGTTGTTGCTGTTCACTAATTATCTTACAATTACCGTTTTGTGCTAAATCACAATTCATGAAACCATGGTCCTCAAATTGAACTCCAAAATCAAATTTTGGCGAACAACGTTTACTTAGTGCACAACACAACCATTTATTGTTGCATTTCCACAAATTGTAAATCAACAACACATTTTTACAAATCAGTAAAAATAAAATTTCTAAGGTGGACCAAAATTTTAATTGATTAATACTTTTCCAAATCCAACCATGTACCTCCACAGTAAAATGATTTCCAACATTGTTCATCAGCCTCTCACACATTATATTTATATCAACTTAATGGCTTAATTACTAATCAGCACTACATTTATCTATGCGAAGAGGTCTGCTGAGGCAGCAAAATTTGGTTTGGAATATGTCAACCACAAAGGATTTATTTATTTTTTTTTACATATCATGCATAGTTGTGAACTGGACGTATGGCATAGGGGTCTGAACTTTGAGTTAACTGTTTGAAAAACCAAACAACGTTTCAAGAAATTAGGATTTTAAAAACTTTTATTAGAATAATATTAGAATATAAAGAATGAAAACTAGGGGTTTTCTCATCCTGAAACTACGGGGGGGGGGGGGGGGGGGGGGGGGGGGGGGGGGGGGGGGGGGGGGGGGGGGGGGGGGGGGGGGGGGGGGGG
>JAOYSI010006921.1:0-12476 GCA_025775065.1 Hiodon alosoides | reverse complement strand
GCATTGCATGAATGCGCAAAAACACATTGTGAAACTCATTTACTCAACTATTCTGGATTACGTGAGTAATTACTGCCAAGAAAGCAGAAAGTAAAAATTTGAATATAAAATGATTCAGATTACCAGGACTTTACAATGCAGATTACCAATTAAAAAGGCAGATCCCACAAGTTTCATCCTAAAGCTTCGATAAACAGGAGCTCACCATATTGGCCAACCACTACCATAGTATTGGGCCATATAGTATTTGGGGCATAATATTTTTTTAAATGCCTTGCTGCTGCAAAGCTTTTAGTCTCGGATCAGGAGACCAACCAAGTAATACTTATTTTTATAATGATTAAACAGTTTCATGAGCACAACAGCACCCTTCTAAAAATTCATTAACTACTTTGGCTTTAAACTGGATGGCAGATGGCAAACCATTGATTGAGTCAAACGATTGTAAGGTCCGTCAACGGTCAATCTCTAAACACAGAATTTCTGTTATTAAGAGAATAAAAGTGACCCTGGCTGAAATTCAGTAGTCAAAACCCCACAAATGTAAACATTGATTAATCTGAAAAAAAAACATTGTTTGAGCATGAGGGATTCATTTTCCTCTACTGTAGCGTTCTCCAGGCACCCAGTCCATCAACAGAATGACACTGTGCTCAATAAATCAAACTAATATTCACTTTTTCATTAAATAACCCTTAAAAATGTTGACTTGTGATCTCTTTTTTTCTCCATACAGATTTATTAGATTTTAGCGATACCGACATCTCAGGAAACAAGTATTGTATAATGTTTTTTGTATTCCGTCTGGCAGAAATATTAAACAAGATAAGTGTTCGAAGATGCCGCTTCAGTCAGGAGACTTACTGATGGTAAATCAAGGCTTGAACACACAGGGAATTTTAAAAGAAAAATAGTTTGTTTCATACAAGACAAATAATGGCATATTGACAGAAAGTACATTTTCCTGAGGGTTATAAATTAAAAACATCCATTCATACTGACCTCACATACTTGCTGATTCCAAACCAGGGAGAGAAAAAAAACCCACTCTTGATTGGTAACGTCTATATAATACAATTTTAACTGAAAAGAAAGGTCAGTTTTGTTTCTTTGATGTTTCACTCATTACTAACGTTGAAATGCAAGAAACTTTACATTGTATAAAGTAAATGTATTCAAGGAATGTTTAAATGTGACAAATGATAATAATGCACATGCAATTTAATAAATTTTCATATATACATATTGAGCAGTGTGCGCTGGAGCTTATTTCTGGATTTGAGCTGTAATGCATTAAATAAATGGTGAAAAGAAACTTTATTTATTCCTATACTCCTAAGGCAAATTTTTTAATAACAACAGAAAAATTGAATGTCTATGCGAAGCCGAGGAAATTATTTTTCTTGTAAGAACAACTTCAACGTGAATATATACTACCCAATATAATTTACAGATAACCTTATGACAAGCATATTGGTGCAGAATACCAACCATTTCCCAGACTGCCCTAATTAAAGAAACACAATCTAAGCAGTGGCTAGAAAGGAGGGCGTGTGGTCCGTCTCACCTCGGACTTGATTTTGTTGTCTCCGAAGCACAGGTGCTGCAGGTAGGCTGCAGCGTTGGACTGCACCGATGGGAACTGGTGCTGGAGCATCTGGATGACTTCAGGCAGCTCTGGGTCCCGCCAGCCAAACTCCCTGGGACAGAAGGGAGGAAGAGAAATGGGATTTAAAACTGTGCAAAGTCTTCTTCATTATTATAGTGCAACCCATGAGCCATGTGTCAGCACTATCTGTTCCTGTTAAACTGCAGTTCAACTACGCTTGATATCTTCGGACGCGTCAGGAGAAACGAAGGCTGCCTTCCCCTGTATAATCACCACAAAAACCAACGCTTGTATTGTTTCATTGCGTTATTGTTTCACAAGCGATGCTTGGGAACTCCTGAAAGCGATTTGGGATGAGCAGGATTAAGGATTTCCTGGTCCTTTGTAGTCATGACTCATGAGTCATTTTTCTTGTGCTCTATTGTTTCAAGTTCCCTCCAGAGTCGTTCATTTTCACCAAAGCCTGTAAACTTACAAAAACCTTAGGAGACATTCATTTTTTTATAATAGGTTTTTGTGTTAGGAAGAATTTCAAGGGTCTACTGGTTACCGTAGAAACTGTTTCACCATTTGACTCCTACAAACATAACCCTGATCTTAACAATAACCTTTTTATTCTTACAAACATAACTCGGACCGTAACAATAAGACATTTTACACTTACAAACATAACCCTAACCCATTGTATTCTTACAAACATAACCCTAACTCTAAACCATTTTACTCTTACAAAGAAAGGGCCAACCCTAACCCATTTTACTCTTACAAACATTGAATTGAGCCCAACTGTTGACAGATTATCAACAGTTTCAATGGTGGCCACAAGGGAGAATTATAAATCCATTTGTTGTACTTAAGGAAGCAGTCATCAATCATCCTTTAGTTCTTCAGATTTCTGTGGCGAGTAGGAATTGATTGTGATTTCAGGTGGTCACAGGTTGAGACCATGAATGCAGAAAGATTCTAGAATGTCTGTATCAAACTTGAAAATCTGAGAATAAAAAATTGTAAAATCCCCAACCAATAATATACCAATGAATTCTACTACTGTACAAAAACTCTCTTCAAAGAAAATAATTATTTTAGATCGAAACATGGCAGAAACTAACACCAGTTAATGAAATTTCAGTATAAGTCAATATAATTGTTTCCACTTATTTCAAATATGTTAAACCTTTAACTAAAATGATTCATGATTTGTAGTGTTAAATATCAAAATAATAATTTCTGAGTGGATAATCTCCATTACTTGTGGTCGTCAATCAATGAAGTGAGTAAATGTTGATCAAACAGTTCCATAAATTCTGTAATCTATTTAACGAGGTTGCAACTTTACCATACACTTAACCACCCTCACGTAAAAATCCACCCCAAAAAATTGCTGCTGGATGGGAGTGATGAAACCCTCGTAGGGATCACCCCCCCAACCCCCCAATGCTGCCGATAAATAAATGAAAAATCTATCTAATGATAAGATAAGCATCTTCATCTTTGTTAATTAAAAAACAAAGATGGCAGAAGGAGGCTTTGAAATTAAATGTCAGTCAGAATAACGGGCTTGCACAGAAAAAGACATCTGGGATCAAAAAAACAACAACTTATTTTACTTTAAAGCCTCATTGCCTCCTTTACGTGTGGATGGGATTCATCACCTGAGCTCACGGACCAGCGTTCTATTCCTCACATGAAAAAAAAGACATTGAACGCGAATGCTCACAACGTTTCTTGACTACTGAGGACACCTCTGCGATCTTGACTGTGGCGGTCTGATCTGTGTCAGCGTACAAGACTGCAGTGCCCAGCTATAGTGTCGCATGAGCCGTAATATTCTCGGCTCCTGTCGCCGTAGCAAACACAGGAATCTGGAGCTCCCTAAGTTCTCAGGGATGGGCCAATCAGAAGGGGTGGTCAATAGGACTCTGGCCTGGGCTGGGCACTTCCTACTGGTGATGAAGGAGTGTGCCCTCCCGGGAGCGCCGTTGTCCCACTGAAAACAGGATCTCAAGCCCAATCATGTTACCCGCAGGCACTAATCTGTAAATATGACTGAGTCATCCAAATTACTTACTGCCTTCCCAGGGACATGGGAAGAAAAATGATAGTATCTTAAACAGATATTTGGAAAGAAAAGGAGGTCGTGGAGATCCGAGAAAGCCTTTGAAAGACGGGCTCACTATAATTACTTTTTCATACCTCATAAAGTCCTGTAAAATAACACCTAATATTATCCCTCCTGTCTCCAGGGCCAAATTGAATTGTATTTTAAAAGTGGCATTTCACAGAGACAGAGAGAGAGACAGTGTGAGAGAGAGAGAAAGAGAGAGAGAGAGAGAGAGAGAGAGAGAGAGAGAGAGAGAACGAGGACCAAAGAAGTGTATTGCTCTGCAGACTTTAACTGTAAGACAGACACTCCCCCGACTTCGTCAGCACTCAGGGGAACTGCCACATATTCGGACAATCCACTCTGTACCACACCCTCAATATCAAAGTCCGAAACATTCACTGTCAAACCCCAAACCCCCCCGTCAGACCTCAGCAAAATCACTGTGTTCATAAATGCATAGCAGATTAACGACGCAAAGATACAGCCTTGTGACCAGTCCAAACGAAACATTCCGAAATATAGGCCACAAACAGCACATAAATAGACAAAGTAGCATTTTGCACTAATGAAATAGAAACATCGATCCGCAGATCTACACAGTTCCAGCACACAAAAACAGGTGTAACTGAAGTAAGTGATTTGAATAATAGAAGAATGGTGGTTTGATGAAAAATGTAAAGACACTAAGAATGCTATCACATCAAAAACACTAAGAACAAGAGAGCAGAGATCCAGAGAGGATGCATTTGCAAAACACATTTTGAAAACCTTTACAAATGAATAGAAAACAACAAACAAAAAACTCAAAATTCCACCTGCAACCAGAACCGTCTAGACACCCAATCACTGCTGAGGAGCGTAATGAAAAACTCATAGACCTCAAATCAAAAAGTGGCCCAAACAGCATCTACACAGATTTGTTAAAACACAGCAGCCCCGAGATGCAGGAGGCCCTTCTTATTCTTGTATTCTTCTTGTATTCTAGCATTTAAGGACTTAACACCCATTCACAAAAGTGGATACAAATAACTAGAGAAGTGCAATGGGAAATGTTTTCTGCAGTGTCATTAATACCCGGTTACTGGCCTTCTTTACCGAAGTGTCTTGAGTAAGAGTGAAATTGGATTTCATGAAATGGCTGCACTTCTGACCATGTTTACACCCTAGACGCCCTAATAAACAGACATGTCCACCAAACTAATAAAGGAATAATATGTTCCTGCTTCATAGATTTTAAAAAGGCATTTGTTTTTATTTGGCAAAATAAATCTGGAAAGCCAGATCTCATGGAAACAAGTACCACTTCACTCTAGGCAACAACAGCCGAGAGCACCCTGTTTAGTACATATTTCTCAGCCAAGATGCACCCCGTTTAAGCCTGAAACAAAGCACAAACACCTTCGCAAATCAAGCCCTCTAAATTTCTATTGGCGCTCTTTGGATGCAACGGTGAACAATGGGTTTCCTTGTATTATAGATGCAATGACTTTATTGACAAAGAGTACTAATAGCTTGGGTACCACGAACACCCTTCACTTGGATGGTTTTATAATGAGCCAAAAACTGCCTCAATGTGCAGTTACAAATGGAAACTAAGCTTTAGCTAGATTTTCAATATAAACGTATTTGTCTTCTTATTTAATACTAGATGGGGTTTCATGAGCAGTGCAAATTAGTTTTAAAATGTATATTTGTCAGCATTTCCTAAAACTAATTTGTCATAAACCATTATAATTTTTCAAACTCTTATCCATGTCCACACTCTTACTTTGGCATATTTTACTTGGGAAGCCAATTTCCAATTTGCTTCAGCTTATCCTCCATAAGTAGGTAAAACACATCTAAAAAAAATGCAATTTTTGTCCAGTGCTATGGAACTTATTGGCAACTAAATATCTGTTATTGGCTGCACATCGGTTGTGCCCCCCAAAAAATAATTGCCTGTAATTGAGTTAGATTTGAAGGGGCATTCACAATTTCACAACGGGCAGCAACATGCAAAAGGAGACAAAAACTCCAACTAACATTTCTGCTCCTTCACAGTTATTGAAGTGTACCCGATATCACTCGTATTGTCACAGAAACACAAAACACAAAACATGTTGAGAATGTAGATAATTCAAATGATTTGTATATTACACAATGCCTTGTGAATGTAAGGGACATGGTGTGGTGGCTATAAGTCCAATAATGGCAATAGTAATAAAAAATATATATATATGTTATAATAACAATAAAATAAATAATAGTAATGATAATAGTCAAATGCTACATTTTCATATGTAGACCCTCAAAAATTCACAATGAATTTTACATTGTGGTGAGAGACTGCACAGAGAAAGCATTGAGATCGGCCTGCTCATTATTCAACTGTTTGATATGGCGGTGAGAGACTGCACAGAGATCGGCGGAGAGAGACTGGGGACCAGTGACAACAATCTGGAGAAATCAATTCACTTAAGTGGACAGGGGTCCTCACAGACACCTCCCAAAACGGTGACTGTCGGAATCAATAACCTTTTACCATTTTAACTTTTTGTCACTCTTCGATCAGGGTGGGTGCACCCTCTACTCATAACATGACAGCATTCAAGACACAGAAATAAAAGTGGAAGATGTACAACTCTAAAACGACATTTGAAGTGTACATATCATTTCAGAATCAGACACATAAGTGACAACTGAATCCTCAGAAAAGGCTGAGAGAAAGGCATCACATTGCTGTTACAGAGAGTGCATGGGAGAGGGAACTGTCGCAATGCCTTCTTTCACACACATTTTCCAGGCAAAATGCAAGACTGTGCATCTACACACCAAGGCTGTGCAAGTATTTTGCAACTCAAGCCAAAAAAAAACCACAGCAAAAAATGTAACACATGATATGATGCGTAACAAAGACACTACATGTTCTGAAGAAACAAAACTAAGACCATGTCCCTGTTGCCTGAGTACACAGCTGTGGCAGCAAGGGGCCTTTGTCAGAGGACTGGAAAGTCGAGGGAAATGACTGCACATTCTAGCATAATTAGCAGAACAAACTAAAAACGTAGGTGTTTTCCTGCCTACCGCCTGCATTCTTACCGACTCCCGTGGCAATTGTTAGCCACAAACAACTGCCAACCTTTTCTTGAGCTACACAAACACAAACATTTGTCAAATAAGAGTTACATTCCCTGCATAAATTTGTGTAGGGTAGAAAGTGAGAAAACAGAACCACAGACCTGTTTAAAATTATAGTCTTACGCTCACTAAAAATATTAAGTGCAGGATTAAAAAATACATTATTTGCATATCAATTCTGAATGCAATCTATGTATAGAATCAGATTAATAATGGGGTTCACATCATAATTTTTTGTAATATATTTTAATTAATAATAATGTAATACATTTATAAAACATATTTAGAATTATATTCTAATAAATACAATTTTCTCAAACAGTTGCATAACTAGATGTTAGGTACTAGCCAGGGAGTGCACCTTTAAAGTCATGTCACAGTCAGCCGTGACCAGGAGTCTAACAGTGCACGATTGGCTGAGTGCCATCCAAAGATGTAAGTAGTCATCAGTGGTCCTCTTGGTTCTTCGTTGAAACAGCACCTCCTACTGGATTCTGGATGCAAGGAGCCAAACAGTGCCATCCGGAGGATTTCTCCACACCTCCAGACACCAGTGCTGAACCAGCTGCTTAGCCTGCAGTGTGTTAAATGACCAGTGGCTTGAAAGTGAGCAGATGAAGGACATTGCGCTGAGGTGGAAAATCATGGAGATAAGGTCAAGGCGGATATTACATGGCCTAATTTGCAGTTGACAAACCTTTTCTGCTCTCACACAACAAATTGTCGTAAAGGTTTGCTATTTAAGCATAACAGGCCCAATACATTTCCAGATGCAATGATCGGGCATCAAAGAAGCACAGTCATCCAATCACGAGGCGCTTCAAAAGCGTTTCTGTTCTTTGATGGCGTTCAGTTAAAGTGAGAGCAGTTGAGAGATATGAGGTGCACCTGCTCCACTGGAGATGTCATTAAAGTTAGACGCTCAGAACCACAGACCGACCAAAGGGCACTTATAGATGACAAAGACAGCGTCTGGGGATGTATGCCATTATTAAATGAGGGATGCGACTCTCTTCACTGCTTGAAATAGCAGCCTTTTCAATGAGTGACTCTGTGTTTGAAACCAACAGTTGAAGCAGCATGTGCCAAGATGTGTTCAGATTCAACATTCACAGGCAGCCCATTCAATATCCCCCCTGTCCATATGACACTCGAGCAAGACAGAAATGCAGCATGTTTTATTTTCATATTTGTGTATGTATCTGTTATGATTCAGTTTATGAATAGACACTGTCATCCCAGGCCTTGATTGAAACATGTACTTCAGATGGCTTCAGCAACTCAGATGGTTGACTGTACGTAGAAAAACAGAATTTGTTGTGCCTCGGAGAGGGAATATCAAAGGCTTCTAAACCTGCCATTTCAGCTGCTTTCTTCCCGTCTGCTGCCAAAAATACAGCAGTACCCATAATTCCCTCATCACTGAAAGGCCATCGCAACCACGTCCCTTAAGACGCTCATCCACATTAGATAAACACCCTTCCTGGGTGTCAGTTACTATCTCCATATCTCCTTGATTTATCCGCGTACTGAGCGACATTATATTGACGTAATTGGTCATTGGATCTTATTAATATCATTTTAAATGATTTACAATGATTTACAATTATATGTTTTGGACCAGGCGGTTCCTCGGGTGAAGACAGCCCACATGAAATGAATACAGCCTATTTTCTGAGACACCCTCCCAAGCACGGAGACACAGGATTCCCTGTGTTACATACAGTTACATGAGTTACAATTCCCATGAGTACTTTAACTGGCTATAGTGGAAGGGGGCTGGCTCATTCTGTGAGAGGGGATCAGGTCAGAGATGGCAATTTTACTGAGAACTTCCTATGTGAGATTCCTACGGTGAGCTACTCCACTGAGGGCCCATTGAAATGGCCCTAAAACAGAGCTTGTTCCCTGTATTAGCAGACTGACGGCTTAGCCTCGATACAACACTGTTGTTCTCTGTATTACTGGACTGGGATGGCCTAGCCTCGATACAACACTGTTGTTCTCTGTATTAGCGGACTGGGATGGCTTAGCCATTGAAAAATAGTAATTTCTGGCTACATCTGAATGAACTTCATGTTTCTATTATCAGTTGAACAGATTATTATTATTTTGAATATTTTGACACCCAAATAGCATTTTATATAATTAAGGAATTACCCCAAATGAGTCCCTTGTCCTTAAAAATGGATTACTGGTTAAATTAAACAGTTTATTTTGTCAAAGTAAAACATAAAAAAATATCTGCAAGGTTTCTTGACAGCGAGGCTAAAAAGATAATAGAAGGAAAAGCTTAGTGATGACCTAAGATTTCACAATCGGTGCATTCGTTTGATAGTATGGGTTTTAGATCTCAGATAAGTAATTTGGCTTCCTTTTTTTAAAGATAAGACTGATAGATTAAAGGGAAGCATAAAGCTATAAAAAAAAGATTGAATGGTCCGCAGAGCCGGAATAAACTTGTGTAGCTGGCGATAGGAATAGCGGAGAAATAGACGCACTTTAAACTTGACCGGCTGCGGAGCTCACTGAGTAGTAGGCAAGCCAGAACGCAGTAAGAGCACACTTCCGGCTATGTTCCTGTACATCTGATACGAACAACAGCAGAAAAAAAAGCACAGGGAATGACCACATTACGGTGCAGCAGTAGCACAGATAAAAAGTAGCGATTGCCGCTATAAAAAATGTAATCCGCTGGCAAAAATCCTGACTGAAGTCTTAAAATAGGAGGCTTTTTGAAGTAACCTCAGTCACTCCGACGGATGTATCGTTTTTAAAAATGTCTCTCTTTCACAAGAAACCTCAACAAACATCTCTTTGATATTCAATCGACTGCTGCTAGCAACCAGGAAGGTAGAAATGGTCGTAGAATGAAGTGCAGTCTAAATTATTTAAGATTACATCCATTAAATGATCAGAATGTCATAGACGGTTCCCTGTGAGCACTTCTGTTTATTTCCGGGGCGTTTTTACAAAGACTATGGAGCGAGGGCCGAAACTGTATTTAAAATAAAAGAGTACACAAGCCTATTCAATGCATCTGTGATGGTTCAGTCACAGGGAACTGCTCACACAAATCTAAATCATATCATAGCAAAATCATAGTTGGCATGGCAAAACAAATGACGCATGGTACCTTCCCCAGCCAAATAAGGCGTCATTCTCCTTGTGGCGCATAACAGGGGGCGAGCAGCATACGAAATCCCCTGCTCTGAGAAAATAAAAGTCGTCAGCCCCCTCAATCACAAATCGGTCTCCGTATGGGAAATGGTGATACAGAGTCACGGTCATCCGTCCCCGTCGATGAGAAGGATGAGGCGCTTGTCTTTCGGAGCCGAGTGGACCCCGCTCTCTACGGTTCTACAAAAGCAAAAAGCACACGCATACTACGCCGGGGGATACTGATGGGTTAGGTAGGCCCGTCTGAGAAAACTGGCCATTTTCCTGGCTGTTTACGAACATATTTACATTGCGGCTGTGCGATAATCCACGGATTATGTAAATGGTAATCCACGACGAGCGGTGTGGTAGTAGGAAAATAAACCACAACGAGATGGCGTGATGTGGCCCCGATGCAAAGCCATCGAAAGCCCTTACGAATATCTGGGTGTCTCACCTGCTGCAGCATGGTCTGCTGCTGACAAAGTGTTCTCTGTTTGCAGAGGTCAGACCCTTCCCTAAATGACTTCTTGTTGAGAACAACCAACTCTAGTTTAACCAGTAATTAAGTTTGCAAGTGTGAACACCTTTCGACCAACCAGAAATCACCTTCTGGGCAAGCCTTTTATCGAAGCATCTTAACCACATCTCTTGGTCTTTGTTATCCTGAACTTTTTTGCTCTAATTAGTAACAGCAGACCTTAAATTCGCTTTTTTTAAATTCGCTGACATTCCAGCCAAGTTGTTTTTTTGGAAAATTGGCGTTTAAAATGTTTTCCCCTGTGTTGTCTTTATAAAAGTCTAGCAAATTCCATGGCACAGTGATAAAATTCATATTTAGCAGACAACATGGAAAAGGCAGCCATGTTGGATTAAATTTGGAAAGGTAGATTCTGTGCCTTTCTGTGTCTATGTATGAAGCGTGAACCAAACAGGTTTAGTGCCATGCTGGCTGTGCCGCCTTTAATATTTAATAAAGCAAAAATCAATTTCTGTAGACTTCAATTGTCTGAGCCCTGGTGTAATATGATCACGGGCTGCAGGTTTGAGTCTCAAAGTCAAATCCCTTTGCTTTCAAAGTGTGACTAAAGAGAAAATTGACTTGGCTGCATGAGGGAGGAAGGGAGAAACTCCATGGAAGTATCTGCAGACATTTAAATTCTCGTCAAAAGGATTAGCGAAAGCACAAACTAGCAAACCCAAGCAATACACAACTGCTGACAAAATTCCTGCAACGCGAGTTGATTCCCTGTTATTCAAAGAAGAGCATTTATTCTACCGGCGCCACAGCAAAATAAAACCTGTTTGTTCAATGGAGTAGAAGGGTTTCTAGAGGCAGGCAGTAAAGCGCTGTTTGTGATGTTTGCACACTAAGGGCTCTCTTTGTTCTCATTGTTAAGAAACCGTTAACCTGACATCACCGACGAGATGCTGAGATAGACTGGGACCTCGGTGTCAGAACTCCCAATATTTATCACCGTCCATTCATAAGTGGGAAAGCCTGAAGTGAGCCAGCCAGGAAGTCTCCAGCTGGTCTCGGCCTGATCAGAATTCTCCACAGACGACTCCAAAGACAGTATCGGGTGTTCCAGTAGAGTGGATTGCAATTTACCTCCTGGCCGAAAGTCGTTGATGGCTTCAGAATGAATTAAAGGGTGTTACTGGGGGTAGAGACAGAACGAGCACTTGGCTGGCATGCGCTTCGACTCATAGGATAAGTCAATATCCGTCAGGAGAAATGCATTATGGGTCAGCTGCCTGACTCAGTTAGCCCCCTGATGGAAAAAAAGGGGTTACAGGTGCTGATGATGATCGCAATGGGCCCTGTCATGGTTTCCAGCCAGCGCCACTCAAGCCTGATTTCAGCGCTAGTTATACAGATGCTCTCACAACTTTTATTAGATCAACTGTAAAGCCCTACCATAGCGGCAAACCCATTGGGAATGCATGTATTCAATACATGTATCCAGTGTCTATGCCTTTGTGTCAACCACAGATAGGAAAAAACATCATAATTAAACTGTTTATACATTCTGGGAACTTAAAACAACAAGTCCTGTTAATGTTGGGGTTCTGTTTTGGAAAACAAGTAGAGCAATGTTAACAGAAAACTTATCCTTTATTAATTGGTGACACTTACTATGAAATCATGTTAACGAGTGAGACTTTCAAAAGGGGGCTCGCTGCACTTTTGGTGGCTTTGATGAAAAGTCACTGAGGCAGAAAATAACAGGGTTGAAGAGTATACACATGTTCCCCTGTTACTGGGAGAGGAGTGCAACAAAACTAGAGGAAATTCACCTGGAAGACACACACACACACACACACACACACGCACACACACAAACGCACACACACATGCACACACACACACTCGAACACAAACACAAACGCACACACGCACAAACGCTCACACACACACACACTTGCACACACACACGCACACACACACGCACACGCACTCACACACACACACAAACACAC
>JAOYSI010006920.1:0-12477 GCA_025775065.1 Hiodon alosoides | reverse complement strand
GAGAGAGAGAGAGAGAGAGAGAGAGAGAGAGAGAGAGAGAGAGAGAGAGAGAGAGAGAGAGAGAGAGAGAGAGAACTCCTTGATGTTTATTTGGTAACAGCTGTTGTGAGGTATGGACGTTTTCAACCCTGTGAGCATCTGCCATTGCAAATGTATTACCCAGGGGTAGGCCATGCTGTGCCACACCGCATCAGACAAATTACATCTGTTGCTTTGATTAAGGGGCAAACTAGTCCTGCGATTTCGTTCAGGGCGAGCAACTGGGATAGGGGCCTGGTGCCACCTCAGGGACTTAGCTGGGAACCCAACAGACAGAGGACCGGAGAGGTGGGAGAGAAAATCTACCAGGGCAAAATAAAACCATCAAGCTGACTCTGCAAATATTCTCATCACTGTCTGTTTTTCAGCATCGTTAGTGACACTTACTACCGCTCCTACCTAAACTATCAACAGAATACGTGCCAGACATGGTTGTT
This sequence comes from Hiodon alosoides, assembly GCA_025775065.1. Classification (NCBI taxonomy): domain Eukaryota; kingdom Metazoa; phylum Chordata; class Actinopteri; order Hiodontiformes; family Hiodontidae; genus Hiodon; species Hiodon alosoides. Next base: position 12,001 of record JAOYSI010006920.1, on the reverse strand, counting down.
TTTCTTACTGGGATGACATGGAGCACTCTTCTTCCCCACTAAAACAAATCAATTAAATATAATTACTCTGATTATAATTACTCTCTCACACCATTCCTGTGACAAGGCGTGTTTGGAGTGCTTTTACCTCACTGTAAAAATGTTGAAAAGATCCACTCTTTGGATATTCTTTTCTTAGACCACCTGTCCAGGCCAAAGAAAGTAGAAACCAGTGTTGCACAAAGACTGGACAGTGAGAGTCACCTTCTGATCCTGTTCAAGAGCGCAGACCATCACTCTGTTATCTGCCCTGACACCATTCTATTCATTCAAATAAAATGTATTAATTTATTCATTCAAATTATTAATTCATTCAAATAAAATTTGTCCTACCAATCTATCTTTCGTAATTACAATTCTGGAGAAGGATCTGGCCAGTGGACTTTTATTTATTTATTTATTTATTTCCATTTCACACCTTGTTTGCTATTATGCTATATGGAAAACAATAAAACATAAATAAACAAAACCAAATAAAAAACATTTTTGCTGTAAGGGAAACAGGTGCATCTGCATGTTTCTGGGATCCAGAGTTTGATAGATGAAATCACAAAATGACAAACATAAAGATGATTGTAGATGTGGTTCCATAGGTGGCCTTCCAGCAAAAAGGACCCCAATGTAGCATAAAGATATGAATCGATTGCCATTTCTGATTGCATTAAGTAAAGCCACGTGACACAATTACTGTATGTAATGACAAAGTATTGATGTTCTTAGTTTTTCATGAATAGCATTTTGAAAGCAATCTGACACAGTCGTTACATTCCAGGTTTTTGCATATCATAAAAATTAAAAGATCGACATTGGTTTCACACTGTCTGCTGTTTTCCAATTTACAAACAATGAAGTGTGAGCAAAGTGATCTGGTCCAACAGTGGAGATAGAGGGTAATGGAGGGTGAAAAATTGAAATAATGAATTTATTTATTAATATTTTGCAAAGATTCATAACAAGATTTTTTTCAAGTTGCTTTTGTGTTCTGGCGAGTATTTCACTTGAGTGAGACAGGCTGTTGGTGAAATAAAAAAATACATTAAGTTGTTTTTTTTCTGAGTGTGCATAATGTGAGGGGAGATGGATAACACCTCTAGCTCAATAGGGGGGAAATTAAGTGACAGCAAATGAAAATGTGACCCACCTTTTCACCCAATCTTTAAAAAGACCCAATTCTCCCCATTGAAGTAGAGGCCATAAACAGAGTGGCTGAACTGAAGGAGGTGATGGATTTAATCTGCAGGAAATGATACTTCCATAGAGAGCACTCCCTGACTTCGAAACTGTCCATTGACTTGCTATGGCTTTCCTTGCAAGATCCTTTTTACAAATTCAATGATTTTCCGTTCCACTGGTACCCCTTCTATTTTACCTTTATAATTTAACTGTAAACTGTGACTAAAGTGAAAAAGAGAAAGCGGAGTGAAAAGCCGCAGTGCTGAATATTAACTTACACAAATAGACAAAATACACGATTGCCCCTTTTAACGATAGGAGTAATGGATCTAAAAGTGTCGCAAAAGATGCAGGTAAATCACTGTCCCGGTTTCTTTGGTTTGTAAAATAATTTATTCCATTCGTCTTTCAATTCAAATTCCTTTTCAGAGAATGCAGTTTTTTCCATTACCATATTGAGGGGTATTTTCTTGTTTATTTAAGCAAAACACAATCTTTGTTTTCTTCTGCAATGCAGTTGTTGAAAAGGAAGCACTTGATTATTATGTTCATTCTGCAGAGTCCCCTCCAAGAATTTTGATTGCCCATTTATAAAAAATCTCTGAACCCCCTTTTTTACATCATAAGAAACTTATTCATCATCCTGAGATTTTCCCATTTATTAAATACCCATAGGAGAACTACATAAAAACGTGAAAAATATGTTTTATTCTTCTTTAGATTAATTCAGCAAGCGCTGACACCTCTCAAACAATATTAAAGCCACTGTTGTCACTAAAGGACCTGTATAACTATAATAATCTTTCATCGTTGAACTAATACATACATAACTATAAAATGAAGGATCAAGCAAATAATTATTTTTGTTTGTTAGTGTTCATTAGGGCCAAAAGGATCAGTCACAACACATTAAAAATTTGAATGGAAATAAAATTTCGGGTGGACTGCCTTAAGTATGGCGAACGCAAAGCTGATCTTTAGTCTGACATTGTTAGGCTTATGGATTCTGTTCAGACCAGAAGGTTAATCAGGACCTTTGGCACAGAAGGAGTCTGCACTGGGCCAGCCGACTTATCCCGCACTGAATGTTCCTCATCAACACCTCATTGTATGCAAAATGACTGTGATCATTTAAATAAAGTTCATTACTGCCCTGACTGGGCTGTAAAAAAAATTGTGAACCGCTTAATTAAAAATTCCTACCCTTCATTGTAATTAAAGAAGAGATCATTCTTTTACAGCCTAATGAGAAAAGAAATATGCAGCGGGAGAAACTAGAGCAAAACTGAGACACCTGCTCAGGTCCAAATGAAAAGTGCATTTCGGTTGGGCCCAATGCCCAACACATAGTTTGCAGCTCAGCAGAATACAGTATACCAAAGTGACCAGGTCTTATATCCAATAAGAAAGACATCAGAAAGAGCACAAGGACAACCATCCCAGGACGTCATTAATCTAAATCACTCGCGGAATTTAAGGTGATATGTGCTGACGTTTGACAGCACTGTGCAAAGGGCTATGAGAAATGAATGCTGTAGAGCAGCTAAACGTAACGCTGACCCTGTAAGGCTGAGATGCTTCTGCAGTTTGAGTTCCATTGAAACACTTAATAATGTGATTATTATTGGGTTGCGAGACTCAATTTAATGTGGGTGACCGCACGTCGAAGGAAGACGTAGTGTTTGTAAAGTTTGTGCAACAAAATGTGATGTGATGGGTGAGATGTCAGTGCATGGTCCAAACATTCTGAGAATTAGCAGTAATGAAAGTGTGAATACATGAACAAACATGGACAGATTATGCACAGATCAAAAGTCATCCAGCCATCTTGTGTGTCCACAAACTGCTTTTCTGAGCTGGGCCAAACTTCTCAGTTCTCTAAAGTGCCCTCCTGCCACAAAGTAGGAGGACCCCATCTCACCCTAGTGTTTCAGTTACTCCCAATGCAATTTTACACCCTATAAAGTCTTAATGCACTCCCAACAATTCCATGCCATGGACTCTTTCACTTCTCTTTTTACTTTATTACTGTCTTGCTTTGCTGTCCTCCAGCATTTAAAGTTGTGGCTACTCGGATGTATCTAAAATATAGAAAATAAGTGACTCCTATCAGGCAGGTAGATTTAGAAACTTCACTCAATAGTAGAGACACAGAACAGAAAGAAGAGGAAAAGGGATGTAGGCAGTCAACTACCTTTTATGAACGCCTGTTTGCTTTCAGTATGAAATGTGCTGGTATTTTCAAATCTAATTGTGTTTTACTGATTTATTTTTCTTATCAAACCATAAAACACTACTTACATAAACCCAGGAATTCTTAAAAACGGTCTGAAGCAAATAAAAAAATGAAGAATCTTGCAGGCCAGTTACATTTGAATTGCTTAGCAGACACTAGTCACAAAGTGACTAACACAGCATCTCGTTTCTACATACATCCACTTATACAGCTGGATATTTTAATGAAGCAATTCAGGTTAAGTACCTTGCTCAATTTACAACAGCTGGGATGGGACTTGATCCAGCAACCTTTTGGTTATAAGCCTGTCCACTACATCAGCAACTGCATACAGTTACCTGAGTTTGCCATTATATTCATGGTATTTATCATTACCAGTACCCCCATACAGCACTCTAGCTCACAGAAGGCCAGGACCAGGATAAGCTCACCTGAATAATTAACCTGCAAATGGTCAGGTGGCAACATGGACCCCAGAATGCGGACAGTTGTCTGGCAAGAGGAGTGCCACGTTGCCAGCGGAACAGAAGAGGCCAGCCTCCCTTTGAATCCAAGGTCCTTCGAAACCACGGTTCTTTTTTGGAAACCAGTGTGCCCTCAATAAAGAATTCAGACCCCAAATCCATTTGGACCCCAGCTTTAGACAGGTAGTTGCCCACCACTGGTAGTACCACAACACTAAATGAGGAAAGATAGAATTTTTACATATTTTTAAATCAACGGCATCATAACAGGAATTGATCTTTTAATTCAATTAATCTGGTAATTTAGCAGAAGGTTGCAGCTTGATAGGTCGGCTCAGTGACTGGACTCCTCTGGGCCATCGCAAAAAAAGAAAGGCAGGGAATTTATGGTGCCACGTCGGGGAATTACAATTTCGCACTAAAAAAACATGTAATGGATCAGTATTCTTGTGAGAAGTGACTGGAGAGGGAGGGCGTGACTGCCAACTGCGGCAGAGGGGTAGACCCAGGGCGTAACCTCAGTCAGGCTCATCATTCTTTCTGCACATGCAGTGCATAAAGGAGAAGGATGGGGGTGGCCATACAATACAGGAAGTGAAACTTTGACCTTATGACCTTGATTTGGCTATTGAGTCAGCTAGCTTTCTCAACTAATGTAAGGTCATTAACTCCAGGCTGTAAATAACTATTATAAAACACTAAAAGATAGTACTGTGCCTAAAGCAGCCTGTTCATTTTCTCTGTTTTCCGTTCCACAATGTAAACAACAGAATATGAATGTCCTATGGCTATCAGCAAACAATCCGTGTGGGTTACATTTAGAGTCACACAAGACCTGGGGGGGTCATTTATAAAACTGTGCGTAGAATTCACAAAAATATCCCACGCTGGTTTTCCTTTATGAATCACAATCTACTTGAAATTTAGCGCACGTGTGCAAGTGTCTTGTCCTACCCAATTAATTAATATTATTCGATACTGATACATGACTGCAATGAAGGCAAATCCCAACAGAGTGTGAAATTGAAGTTCTTGTAGGGGAAGTTGACCAACAAAATATCATATTGTTTGGTGGACACTGTGTGACCATTACAAATGCCAAAAAGGCGTTAGAGTGGTAACATTTGGCAAGCACTGTGAATGCGGCTGGCTCAGATGGTCGGACCATCCCAGAAATTAAAAAAACGTGGAGTGGCATTAAAGTGGAGGCCAAAAAGTGCATCATCTTACACAGACAAAGTTTCTGTGCCATAGGTGGGGGACAGGGGACACCCCCTTGATGAGCGACTTGCGGGTATTATAGGGGAATCCCTCCTGAGCGGTATAGTATTGGAGGTGGAGGAAGCACGGATATGCAAGACTCATTGGATGATTCAGGTATGTAATTAGTATTCCTTCATTTGCAGAGTAAACCAAATGCATTCAAGTTGTATTTAAACATTTATTTACACAAATCATTGACATTTGCTATTGTTTTTAGTCGCCTGGTGTTCCAACGGAGTTGGTGGTGCTGCAGCTGAGGAGGAGCTGAGTGCACCTAGGCCCGGCATCTCCACTGCACCTCGTGCAACTGAAGCCTCCAGTGGCCCTGTCCTCACAGATGCGGTCCTGCAGACGCAAAGAGACACCATCAACGCTATTAATGAGGTTACCAAGGAATTGAAAGAGATAAAAAATATTTTGAGTGATATAAGTTGTACATTGAAAGAATTACTTATGAATAATGTTATGTTTCCATACCTTCTTACCAGAGACGCATCCACACACAGGCACACGCCAGCTGGGTTTGGTTCAAACATTTGGGGATAGGGGTCGAGGCCAACACAATCTACAGCGTCAGGGGGGAATGCCACATTCCTTAGCTGTGCCACATTGTCTAGCACAGCACACGCTCTCACGATGTTGCAGACTTTTTTTAGCAGTGCCATCTTCCCTTCAGAAGCCCAATGATGTGCTCCACAACAGCGCGTGCCAGGCAATGGTGCACATTGTAGTTCCTCTCCTCTGCGCTCTGTGGGTTGGCAAAAAGGGGTGAGCAGCCGCTGTTTGAGGGGACATCCACTGTCTCCTGCAAAATTATTGAATTAGGCACTGCAGTAGAGAAAATTGCGATTGATGTAGAATATCTCGATTACGCCATACCTAGAAGCCAGCCATCACGCACAGCCTCAAATCTACGCCCAACACTGCTGTTCCTCCATATGAAGGAATCATGGGTTGACCCAGGCCACCGAGCCACTACATTAGTTAGTGCAAGCCTGAGAGATCCCTGACCTGTCAGCCAATTCCTTTCGAAAAGTGCCTGTTGCTAGAAATCCAAGGGTTGTCAGGACTTGAAGTGGTACAGACACGGCTTGGTTTCTGCAGGTGCTTCTCTGTAAACCTGGGCCCACTACAGCACAGAGATTCAAGATAATAGCACTTGGTAATCAGAACTGGCTCATAAGCCACTCATCATCTGTCCGATTTCTTCCACTCGTCAAATCTTCCAACAGTGCCAAAGCAGCCATTGTGCGTTATTACACATTGCAAGCCTTTTTTTACCCACCCATTTTATTGTAAAAGCTACCCAATTTCATAACACTTTCAATTGTGTTAATTGCACCGATTGTTATTGACAATGACAGGGCCGTTATCACATTGACAGTTATGCGCAACAAACATGTGATGACATGTATGAAACTGTGCACTCGTTGTCACGGGGGGACTGACAGGGAAAAGGAACCCAAGTGTGGAGGTGCTAAAAACCTGGAAACAGGCAGGGGTCAAAGCCAGTAAACAACAGTGTCCGAGGAAGTCCGTGAGTCGTAGTCAATGAGGCAGGCAAAGGGTCGATAAATGGGCAAACAACACTGGGAGGGCAATCCAAGAAGCAATGGCCGATGAAGCAGGCAAAAGGGTAGATAATAGGGAAACACTAGTCAACCATGGTCACAAGGAAGTAGCGCTCAGAAATGCTATGGAAAGATAGATAAAACTGAGGACTGAATGGAAGTCACTGAGGGGTTCATATGCAGTGGACAGGGAAGCTACCAGTGTTGGAGATTCTGAACGATATGTGACACTCATATCTGCCAGACTGAGGCAACAGCATCAGTTTAAACATAATTTGTCCTCCTGTTCACCTTTTAATTTATGACAATACATTTCATAACAAGTGTTTAATGATAACAGATCCAATTAAATACAATTCCAGATCAACTACAATATATTTGAGTGGTTATACAGATATCTCCGTTTGTTGGCTATTTATCCAAAATCATGTTTTTTGTATGCACTCCAGGGAACTCTTATGTAAAACTTGAGAGGTTATATTTGGATTTATTTTTCACAATGTTATCAATTTGAAAGCTTTTCTCGAGTTTCATCCTTCTGCCAACGGAGCCGCAGTTTCTCATTTTTTCAATTTTTTGTGCGTACGCATGGGTCAAATTGTGTGTGGAGGACTGCACGTTCTCACGTCAAGTTTGTTTTTTATAAATCTTAAAGTTTGCTTAGAAACTAGCATACGCATTCTTTAGTGCATACACAACATTTATAAACAAGCCCCTAGGCGAGGTAGGCACTGGAGTCAAGTGAAAATACGGAGACCTGAAACTACCTGGTGCCTTCACATGTCAACACACAATAAAGCTGATTAAGCTCCATGGGAACCACATCCCTGAGGACCGAAAAAGACCGATATTCAAATGGAAGTGGGATGACAGGTGGAAGGAAAGGCATAAATTAGTGGGGCATTTTTGTGGAGGAAGACGCAGCTAATAAAGAGACAAGGATTAAGTACAGGGCGTCATAAATAAAAACCATAAAACAAAGCCCTCTTTAAACTTGAATTACTAAAGCTATAAGGGAACTTTTTGTGCGCATTTATATACAGGCATCTCAGAAGAGACACATTGTGGAAGGGTGAAAGGTTTGTTGAGGCAGCATAGACAGGGCCTTTGCCTATGAGAAGTTCTATTCTGATCCATGCATGTGTCGGAGGTGGGTAAACCTTTTAAACTTTATTTTAAACTCTTTAACTTTATTTTTGGTTTAGTATGTTAATTTTCTCTCTTTGTGTTAGCCTAGTCATTGAACCTCTCAGTCATGGAATCGCTTTGTGTTATAATATTTAAAAAATATTTTGTCATAAAATCTCGAAGGGATGCAGTCTGATTTTTAAAATTATTTTACCATTGTATAGATGGGGTCAAAGAGTGCAGGACGTAGGAGTCTCAAAGGCAAATGAAGGCCGTTTCTCTGGCAATCTCCCTTTATTTTTACAGCTCTTCACTCACAAGTTCAGACAATTTTACCAGGAGCAAAACAATGCATCATGGACACACGTGTGTCTTTGTCCAGTGATTAACATTGCTGTTCTCAAATAGGTTGTGATATGCATACAATTAGATCTGCTCGACATCACTGTGCCTGTTGATGCATATTCCAGCGAAGCAAACAATGATAAAGTATAGGGGGAGATAGATCATTAAGTATAACATTACTGGACATTTTCAGTCAAAATGAGCAGGTTTTCTAGTAAAAAACCCATTTATTTTATTAATAGGTTCTTTGCGAGAAAACCTGCTCGTTTTTGTTCACTAATGATGATTTACAATATGGCATTAGGTTGCAATAATGCTAAAAGTACACACACAAAAAAAACTATGAGATTGAGATCATAAAAAACTAGACCAAAAACATTAGCTACTATAGATTTATTATTCGAAATGTAAACATGCTATGTTTGTAGCCAAAAATAATAGAACATAGCAATCAGTGTATTTCATCATTAGATTTGGCAGAATTATGTACATTTCTTATACAGTTATATTATGAACAGTGAAATTTACATTAACACTCTTTTCCCCTCCACAACAAGCTAAAGATATTTGCTTAGAGAGGAAGAGACTGGGCTCTGTGATGCGGGCATGTAACTGATGGGCTGGCTTCCCGCACATGACAGCCAATCAGGGCGGTTTAAATCAACTCTATTGAGATGTAATTAGCGTAAAACAAATTTGGGTCTTTAACCACCATTTACAAAACACATTTATATGAGGGAGAGAGGCATGGTGCACTGAGAATAACTACACTGCTAAAAAAAAAAATAAGGGAACACGTAATCATCAAAGTATAAGACCAAGTCAATTAAACTTCAGGGATATCAATTTGTCCAGTTAGGAAGCATAAGGTGGTGGCCACAGACAATTTTTTTTTGGGTGGTGGCCACAGACAATTACCCTCTCCTTCCTGACTGATTCTTCTCAGGTTTTGAATTTTGCTATTGTCCTTGTCACTACTGGTAGCATGAGGCGGTTCCTGCAGCCCATTCAGCTGGCACAGGTTGACCAGCTCCTCCAGGAACATCCATCGCGCCGTCACAAGAAAGTTTGCTGTGTCTCCCAGAACAGTCTCCAGAGCAGGAGACGAGCCGTTACACGAGGAGAGCTGGACAGGGCAGTAGAAGGGCATCAACCCAGCAGCAGGACCGGTATCTGCTCCTTCGTGCGAGGAGGAACAGGAGGAGCACTGCCAGAACCCTACAAAATGACCTCCAGCGGGCTACTAGTGTGCATGTTTCTGACCAAACTGTCAGAAACAGACTCCATGAGGGTGACATGAGGGACCGGCATCCTCTAATGGGACCAGTGCTCACAGCCCAGCACCGTGCAGCTGGATTGGCATTTGCCAGAGAACACCAGAATTGGAAGGTCTGCCACTGGCAGTTCTCTTCACAGATGAGAACAGGTTCACACTGAGCACATGTGACAGACGTGAAAGAGTTTGGAGACACCGTGGTGAATGTTATGCTGCCTGCAACATAATCCAGCATGACCGGTTTGGTGGTGTGTCTGTGATGGTCAGGGGAGGCATATCCTTGGAGAGTCGCACAGACCACCACGTGCTATTCAACGGTGGCCTGACTGCTGTTAGGTACCTGAATGAAATCCTCAGACCCACCGTCAGACCTTCTGCTGGTGCAGTGGGCCCTGGGTTCCTCCTGATGTAGGACAATGCCCAGGACAATAATTTCTCTCAAACCCAGCTTCGTTGGATCGATTATCCTGCCAGGTGAAGGAATGTGTCTATGCACTCCAGGAAGTCAGAGTTTTACTATTTTGGGAGACAAAGAAAATCTGGAGTGATGGTGGCACTCTTGGACCGCTGGTGAAAGCAAGTCACTGAAGGAAGTGGGAAATTTGTTAGATCAATAAACACAGGGTTTTAGAGCCTCCAGCTTCATTGGTAGTATCTATAAATTAGCTACTTGCTGGTGCAATTAATGATATTGAAACGGGTTAAAATCTTTAAAAAAACGTATCCTCTCACTTCCAAGTGTTTAATGATGCTCTTTATGCATGGTCGCAACCTCATAAAAAGTCTAAAAGGAGGAGCAGGGGGTAATTGTAAATTTGGATTCAGTTTGCACCATCTGTAAAAGGCCTGGCAGTACCAGACATCACTATTCTGCGTTAACCATTGTTCTACCACTTCACATCCTATGAGTGGCCATTGAGTTGATCTTCCTACGTATGCCTGACCCTTTCATCCCATACATAGAGCCTCTACTGTCCATATTCAAAGATAGCCCATTCCCTACCTAGCCATTCCAACTATGATAGGAATGAGGACAGTAAACAGTTGGCTACTAGTAATTAATTCTCCAATTAATCTATATACCCACCCTCAAAACACATTTGCTCAGCAGTTTGGCTTATTTTCAATCTAACCTTTGTCTTTGTTCTTCACAGAAAGAAAATCTTGACACTCCCTCTGAAAGGGAAAACATTTGCTATCCTAATTCCACCCCATTCCTCGTTATGAGGAATGAGATCGGATGACCTTGGGCAGTTCTCTCGCACGCATGCCCTCTCCCAGGCAGGATGACAGGGTGATGAAGTAGCAAAGCAGAAGTCTGTCATTGGGATTGCTTTTTGTGTAAGCTTCTTGTGTGCAGCTGTGCAGCCCTGGGTACTGATTGCATGTAGTTCTGCAGATATGTAGCAGTCAGGAGTTCCTTCTCACCAGCTGCATAGAGCAGGGGAGGGCCTTCCAGGAGGGGGACAGATGGCTTCAGAGCAAATGAGATACCATGTCTAATCATTTGCAGAGGAACCAGAATTCCAAATGATGTATTAATAAAATAGTGACTTTCAAAGACCATTGAACAGATTGAACAGAGAGAAGTGTATGTAAAATAAATAAACAAAAGCTGTTCTGATGCCAATGTTTCAGGTATTAAGAGGTGAAGCGCATATCCCATTTTTAACTTCAGATTCTCTAACTGTATTCTTAATACATGGCTTTGAGAGTGTAATGATGAGAATTTCCAGAACTTTAAACTGATATAACACAATCAAACCAAGATAATTCTACAGCAATAACAAAAACGATGTCAACTACTTAAACTTACAATACTATATAAATACACATCTTGGTAAATCCACCCCAAAAAATGGGAAGCTGGTTTGTGTTTGCTATAAGATTTTATAGTGTGAAGTTAACAAAAGTATAAGTTGGATATCTGGAAACGTGTCTCTGTAGTCTCTACATTTTTACTGCCTGTGGCAGTAGCCTTTTAAAAATCTGATGCATAAATATTAACAGATTATGAATGTTAAATAGCTAAATACTGTAAATAAGCACCCAAGCGTTCAATGTTTCTACGTTTAAATTAAATGTATCACCTTCGTGGTTGACGGTGCGTGCAGTCAAGCAGTTCAGCAGAAGCAAGAGCATCAACCCACCATGTCGTTCTTCTGCGGTAAACCAACGCCGGCAACGTCGAGTCCTGAAGCCTCTGCCAAGCGACACTTTAAATTTGTGGAGCCGCCAAAAAAAACATTGCTGTCTCAGAGAATTTTTTAAGCAAGATTTAAGTAAGGACACAGTTGGGTGAGGGAAGGACACGCAAGTGACCTGGAAACAGAGCTGGAGTTTGGCACAGCCATCTATGACAATGCGACACCTTTTTTACTAGAAAGGTCATGGAAATTTTGGGACCCTTAGAGCCTCATCTGTACAATGATGGATGTTTAGTTAAAAGAAACGGGAAACACTGTCATTTAGCCTGGCTTAAGATCAACACCTAAAAAAATTATAT
>JAOYSI010006919.1:0-12478 GCA_025775065.1 Hiodon alosoides | reverse complement strand
CCCCCCCCCCCCCCCCACCCCCCCCCCCCCCCCCCCCCCCCCCCCCCCCCCCCCCCCCCCCGCCGGGCCCCCCCCAAACCCGGCTATCAACATAGTAAAGTTTTGAACTGACCAAACAAGGGCAGCAAGCACAGAACCCCTGGAGGCTCCTGTAGATGGATTTTTCACTGCTGTTTTAGATTCATGAGCATCCCTCCTCCCAAATTTACTCTCATGGCTTTACTCTCTGAAGTGACCTTCATGTTAAGGCTACAACTTGGTAATAAAAATTAAAAAACAAGGACTGGCCCTGCTTTCATGTTGCTGGGTATGTGTTTAAATCAGTTTCCGTGTATATATTCAACTTATATTTAATTGATTTTATTGCTAAACTGTTAACGGGGGAATTTTGAAAAAGCTTGATTTAAAAAAGCTTAGTCTCTTAGTCATGGCCTTGTGTTTTTTTTTTTTTTTTTTGTTTCCTTTTTTTGTGAGAGGAAACAATCTGTCATGCTGGATTATCTGAAAGCTTGCCAATTTACTGACTAATATACGTCACAATAGTGCTACTAAAATGATATATATATTTATATATAATATACAAATGTAAGAATTGTCAAGTTGTAATGCACCACAGGGTACAGGAACAGGGGAACCCAGTTGCAGTACCTAGAGGGAAGGTCAGACAGGCGTGGGTCGAGTACCGGCAGAGCAGAACAATCAAGATTGGGCAAAGACGTAGTCATGGACAAAAGCAATGGTCAGGCGATCAGGCAAACAGAGCTGTGAGGAAAAGACGTGGACAGGACAGGACAGGACAGGACAGGACAGGACAGGACAGGACAGGACAAAGACGCTGTAGTGAAACTGAAAAGACATCACAATGAGTGGGGGTTAGTGATGGGCTTATGTGTGGAACAGAAAACCAAGTTGGAAGGTGCAGGGCCAACGGGAGCAGAAGGTGACTGAAACAGTGCACATGGGCTTCAGGAATGTTAACTGAATGATTAGAGAGATAAGTGACTGATATCATCTACTGCGGAACTGGGCTGTGTTGTGAACTGTGACATAAGTGAGACGATGTATGCCTTGCAATATTATTTATTGCATATTTTATGCTAACCAATACAAGCCAGTTTTTGCTGGGTAAATGTATCTGAGCTCAGTAACAAGCAAAATATGGGAGGGGGCATGTAAATATCACCAGACGCAGTTAACAGAGATGCTAAAACAAATAACGTTCATACCTGGCCGAAGCCTTTAAATATAATTTCATGTAGGACAGATAAAGAATACCCTATATTACCCATATTTCTAGTCAGTTTAAACAATTAATTTGGCAGATCTGATTACAATAATAATAATAGTCTGCACTTAAGTAGAAGTCCTACTATTTGTGTTAATGAAAATTACTGTGTTAAATTATAGTAAAGTAAAATCTGTATAATAACCATAAAAGATGCTAGGGCGTAATACGGTAACGAACATCTAGGAATAAGGAGTTATTTCTAACAACCTTTAACTCTTCCATGTCTTTTTACTGTTTATACATACAGTTTATATAGTTTTTTTTTTTTTTCTGACCCATTGTACAGAGTTTCTCGAAGGCTTATTAAACAAGCGCTGTTGTAGTTGTCGCCTCCAAGGTTGTGACGCACAGCTTACCGTATCTGCCTGCCTTGGGGATAACCTTATTTTCTGGCCACTCCCTCCTCAACACCAGCAGAAACTGCATGTTCACTTCAGCCATCGCCCCATGTTAACCATATAATTGCACTATTTTGTTCCCAGCAGGGCTCTTTTTTTGCCGTATTTAATGTTCTTGTAATTGGAATGAGATTTTATTAGGGATTTGCACCCATACGTGTTTGATGTGATCCCCAAAGAAAACGGCTCCTTCTATTTGGAATCTCTTTAATCCAAACACATTTCTATACTGTTTTCTTTCCCCCCTTCTCCCTCAAGGGGTGCACCTCGAAAATATCCCAGCCTTGCAATAAATCCTGCTGGGTTATTGTATCAACACATCATTAGAGTTATATTTTAGAAATCCGACTATAGCTATTCCAATAATTGAACATGAGCATTAGACTGAGACACAGAATCAAAGTACAGAAGTTTGATATTCACATACATATCAAACCCCTAGCAAATAGCAAAAATAAAAAATAGCAGCAATTAACATCACACAATATTGCTAAATTCAGATTTATAAAACTAAATCAGCTGCTTCAACATTGAATGGGGCTGATTCAGATAAACACAGCCCTGTGAAAAACCATGTGTAAAACGTCCATCAAGAATCATTCATCCAAAATATGGTAAGCAGTTCTCAAACACAAAAGCTTTGCATGAATTTCTACGACAACAACAACAGAAAAATGGTTCTTAGGCCGCTCGAGATAATTAAAAAAAAGCAGCATTGGCAACTCTGAATTGAACTAATTCACTCCTAATCCTGAGAAAAGAAAGAAGCCTGATCAAAGCTTGGCTGCCTTGAACTTCATGTCTAGTTTTATTGTAAAATATGAAACGTCTGTAACAGACATTTGACTTCGACAAATATCAGACCCTGTAGTTTTATGATAGAATAAGAATAGAACAAGAAACAATAAGAATGGAATAAAATCACCTTCACCTTTGGGACTGTTTCTTATACCTGCAAAGTGTGAGAAGTAAGAAACGCTTTCTCCATTTTACAATATCTGTGGTGGCAGCACAACTACCAAACATGCCTCAGTGTCGCGACAGCGCCCCCCTCAGGCAGACAAATGGGCGTAAGAAGGGCAGCCTCAGAGCATGTAGCAAGGGAGGAACGGGGCCCCTAACAAGGCACACCTGTCTCCACTCATCACAGCTGCCATAAAGGCCAAGCCATGAGGGCTCAGATGGGAGAACTTCCTGAGCTGTGCTGAGCTCCCAACTAACCCATGTCGAGTATCTTAAAAATTAAGAAATGCAGTCAAGGCAGTATCCTATCTGAATCAAAACGAGGAGTGGAGTAAGCTGCATACATCCAGAATTTTAATGAAACATTTTATATACTATGCAATACAATATTCTACACTATACTATATATATGTTACTATGTAATAGTTTGCATTATATTACATAATAACATTAAACCGTATAAAATTTCCAAAATATTTTTAAAATATCTTTTTAAATAGCATTGGATTGATAATTTTACATCGAAAGGTCATAGACAAGTGTGACTGAACTGCCAAATGTTCCTGGGTCATAAATGTATTGCAGAAATGGTTTTAAAATTGTTGAAAAAATCAAACATAGAGCAAATTTCATGCTTCAGCAGACAACATCTAGTAGACAAAAAGCAATAACAATGAAGGGCAGTTTCTTTTACAGATGCTTTCTTGAATTTCTGGATTTGAAGGTTGTTAGTTCAAGTCCCATAAGAGAAACAGCTTGTATATCCTTGAACTTAACCAGAATCCCTTTAGTAAATATTCAGCTGTGTATGTAGCAGCGTGATGTTGTTTCACTAGATGTACAGGGTTTTATTCTGTGTGCAGTGTGTATGTGCGTGCAGAGAACTCTTATGTTGATAGAGCAGAGAGGACTGGGTCAAAAGGCCAGGTCAATCGGTGACTTCTATATTTTTGTATCAATAATAATATTGCTTTGTTCATTTTTAAAAATTTAATTACAGATGTATAGCTGCCTCTGCTCCACTACTTATGTAAAAATTGATTGTTAAATTGCAAGAATATGTTAATGTGTGAATCTTTCTGATAGCTTGCTAGCTATCATAGCCTGTAGGCACTTGGTGCATTATTTTATGTGAGTTTCACTGTACTAGGGCAGGTGCATGGGAACGGTGTCTGTGCAAGGACTGACACGATTACCTGTTTTTGTTTCTCTCCGCACAGGAAAAATAAAGAATTAGAAGACATGCAGTCGTGGCAGTATCCTATCTAAAACACAACGCAGAGTGGAGCACGCTGCATACATACAGAATTTAAATTACTAAACATTCCATATACTATGCAAGTCGCTTTGACGTCTAAGAAGAGATTCATTTGCAAATGAATCAATGCAAAATATTCCATTAATTACGTTTCAAAGTTCTAAATTTAATTATTTTACTTCCAGCACTGGCACAATTTTAACATTTTAACATGTGACATTCAATACTCAGAAAGATACAGCAGAGGTAAAATCACACCTCACCTATTTCAGACTGCTGTGACGTTTTATCAAAAGTACATGCAAAGCTGACGTCGCATAACTCTATTGAGCATGAAGTAAAAATACAGCGTTGGTTATTAAACAATTTTTCTGATAGCAGTAAAATTTTAATCTTAATTTATCTTAATCTGCCAGTAAAATTTAAATATTTTATTTCAATCACTTTGTTAACCACAAAATCTAACTTTTCTCTGTCCATGAAAGGTGTTTCACTTGTTTTGAAAGAAAAGAAAGGATGGCTCAAGGCAGCAGCAATCATACCTTATGTTCCTGACTGTTATATAGGACCCGGAAACAGGCAAATCATCTCACAAAATTGTAAGTTAAGTAATAAGTTAATGTGACGGGAGGACTTATCAGATTATGTTTACTGTAGTTAAGGTATTGAAAATACAAAACGCAATGTAGTCATTGTTAGGCATTTTCCAAAGGGGCGATTCATTCCCTTAATGAAATGTAACCTAGACATACCATATGCACTGAGCTTTTCTACTTTTTGCCTCTCTCCTCTGCATGTTCACGGTATGCATCATTAGCTTAAATCAGCAACAGGAGAAGAGATGGCATGGAAATGTTTTCTAGCTGGGCAACCACCTGTCTAGTCTAACCAGATGCCAAAGCTTTATGCCGCCAACATTTCAGCACAGTCTCATTTCCGACTTTTAAGTCCTGCCATTAGCAAAGTCAAGAACTACAAGAAAATACATTATGGTCCTTATTATAAATTCTTTATTTCCCTAAATTTTACTTAATTAACATTTTACAGATCAGATCCCCCTCCCCCTCTTTGTTCCAGAACAGCCTGTATTCTTCAGCTCATGTACTGTATGTCAAGGTGTCGAAAACATTCGCACACGGATGTTGTTCTATGCTGACAAGATGGTATCACACAGTTGCTGCAGATTTGACGGAGGTGCATTCATGCTGCAAACAGCCTGTTCCATCTCATCCCAAAGGTGCTCTATAGGGTTGAGGTCCTGGGATTACGAAGGCCACTCATGTAAACTAAACTTGCTGTCATGTTCCTGGAACAATACTGAGAGTTCTGAGATGTGTGCTATGTGAAATGGCACATTACTCCACTTGAATTATCCTTATGATGAAGGGTCAACTGTAGCCATGAAGTGATGTACATGGTCAGAAACTATTTTCAGATGCGCTGGGGCGGTCGCCAATGTTGTTATTTTGTTATTTACTATAAATTATACACACACACAACTCACATTATAAGGTACGCCTCTTCAACTGCTCGTTAACGCAAATATCTAATCAGCCAGTCACGTGGCAGCAACTCAATGCATTTAGGCATTTAGACATGGTCAAGACAATCTGCTGAAGTTCAAACCAGGCATCAGAATGGGAAAGAAAGGTGATTTAAGTGACTTTGAACATGGCATGGTTGTTGGTGCCAGACGGGCTGGTTTGAGTATTTCAGAAACTGCTGATCTGCTGGGATTTTCAGGCTAATCCATCTCTAGGGTTTACAGAGAATAGTCCAAAAAAGAGAAAATATCCAGTGAGCGGCAGTTATCTGGGCGAATATCCCTTGTTGATGGCAGTGGCCAGAGGAGAATGGCCAGACTGGTTCAAGTTAATAGAAAGGCAACAGCAACTCAAATAACCACTCGCTACAACCGAGGTATGCAGAAGGGCATCTCTGAACACACAACACGTCGAACCTTGAAGCAGATGGGCTACAGCAGCAGAAGACCACACCGGGTGCCACTCCTGTCAGCTAACAACAGGAAACTGAGACTACAATTCACCCGGGCTCACCAAAATTGGAACAACCAAAAACGTTGGTCTGATGAGTCTCGATTTCTGCTGCCACATTCAGATGATAGGGTCAGAATTTGGCGTAAACATGAAAAGCACGGATCCATCCTGCCTTGTATCAGGATGCTGGTGGTGGTATATTGGTTTGGGGGATATTTTCTTGGTACATTTTGGGCCCCTTAGTACCAATTGATCATTTAAATGCCACAGCCTACTTGCGTAAAAGTACCAGGTCCTTTAATCTTGCTTAGCTACAAAAAAAGTTTTGAGATGGCAGCCTGATAGTCCATCATACCTCTCTGTCATCTACTCTGCTCACATTCAGTCAGTTTGTGAAGTGTCCCACCAGATAAATATAACTTTTGGATTTGCTCTATGCCAATGCCAAGGAGGCACATAGCTCCACCACGCAGAGACTAAAGCGAATAACCTGAATCTGTTGTTCAACAGGTTTGACAACAGTGTCCTCTGTTCAACTACCCCTCAAATCACCGACCCACTCTCCCACTTAGCCTCTACTGCGACCTCCCACACCCCCCCTTATAAGTCGAAGCCTTATCCTGTAATTTGATTTCACAAATTACCCAAATATAACATTTTTCAAGACTTTTTAAGGGGAAAAAAAGACAAAACATAACTACAAGATCTTTAGAGATCTTAAGATCCTTAAAAGGGGGTGGCATGGTGGCGTGGTGGTTAGCAGTGCTGCCTCACAGGTTCGAGTCCCGGGATTGGCTCCGGTGTCCCCTGTGACCCTGACCAGGATAAGCGGTTATGGAAATGGATGGAAGATCCTTAAGAGAACAATCAAGATTTTTTTTTTATGTTCAAAGATCCTATGGATCCTGTAGGATATTTAAAGCTCTTGAACGATCCATTGGGATCATTGCCTTGTTCCCAAAGATTCCTATCAAGATTCTACAGGATCCGGTCATATCACATGTGCCAGACAGCTTGTACTGGAATTTATTCGGACTGTTTTTAAACTTGACTGACTAATTGAATTCAAAAAGTTAACAGCATGGAATACAGTTCATCAAATATTTCCAAATATACATTAATTTTTTTTTTTTAGGATGGCTAATGAGCAGTGACTGTCTGTCAATTTTCGTTTTAGAATGGTGCTAAACTTCATTGAGAGACATTGTGGGAAAAAGGGTAAAAAAATTTAAATTCCTTAACATTCAAAATATTCTTGACATTCTAAAGATTGAAAAGGTGAAGGGTTGGTTAGCAACAGTGACAACTGCAAAGATATCCTTTATACTTGACTATTGACAGCCAACAGACTTAAATGTGGTAAGAAATTAATTGGGGGAGCCTGTTAAATGTTGAATACATGTATCCCTTTTTAATAGGCAATGGCTGTTAGGCACCAACAGAAATCAATAAATCGAAAAATGAAGCACTATTTTCTAATTTAGGGAGTAGTTTAAAAATACGTAACATACATTATTAATAAATTACAGTTATGGGTAGTAATGTACTGATGATTGTCAAACATGTTTGGGTTATTTTCCTTAAATGTTTTTCTTTTGTTTGACACACTGTAAATAATAAACACACAGGTACCATCCTGTTTAAGCATCATTCCTGGAAGTTTGAGTTTATTTTATGCTAGAGGACAGTTTAAAAGATCCAGAGGGAGTGACAAACATTACCAGAGTTGTCACACATGGTGAAGAATGTGGGCAACATATTGATTTGTCTGTGCATAAAAGAAAAATGTATTTTTATATAATTACCCTTTATGTGTGTGCACAATTTATCTATTGGTCATGTATATCCAACTTTGTATACTTTTAATATATATTATTATATATATTTTTTTCATTTACAAAGACTAATAAGTGGTCAAATATATTTTAAATGTTTGCCTCATGTATTTACTGTGGAAGTGGGCTGTGGCTACATTCCTTAACAGTAAATGAAGGTAAAACTTGGTTACTTTATTATTTAAAATGAATAAAAACATATTTTTGTTTGGTCCTGGTCCGTAAAATAAAAGCTGTATTTTTAGGCCTTCCCTGAAGATGCAACATCTAACATTTTAACATGAAGCCAGCCTTAACATCAATGGCTAAGCCCACTGCACGTCTGAGCAGGAAGATGAAAGTGGTCATGGTTTGTTTAATGTTCCTATCACTCAACCTGCTGAAGCCGATAGAAAAGATAACTTCGCTACAGTAACCAGTGATGTCATTAACTGAAGAGTACAAGCATGTGTCAGCCCAGCCACAAAGAAGAATTCAAACTCACAATTTGTTGGGGTTCTTAAAATCCAGTGCAACTCAAGGTACACAACTTTAATTAATTTATTTATTTATTTAAACCCGATTAAACTGCTCTAGAAAGACAGGTAAGTTAGAAGACCTTGAAATTTAGATCTTTTTAGCTAACTAGCCTCGTTGAATAGGAAACTGTTCCAAATTAGGTAAAAAAGGAAAACTTTATACATTTTTCCAATAATATTTATCTGCGACTTAAAATTTAAAGACAACCCTCTTTAACCTCACTCTGTTTCTGTAGCACCAGGTGACCATGTCTGCTTGCCACTCTGTCTTTTTTTGCTTTTGAGCCAATTAACAGAACCTCAGTTTTATTTTCATTTCGTTTGAGTTATTTATGTGTGAGACACATGCTTCGCAGGGTGATGGTATTTGGGTCATCTGGGACTGCAGAAATATAAAGCTGTGTATTATCCACATTGCTTTGAAAATTGAATCCATGCTCTTGAATGATTTTGCCTAGGAGGAGCATGCAGAAGGAAAACAGGATTGACCCAAGTATACAGCCTAGTGGGACACTATCAGAAATATATGTTGTTATCCCTGATTGCCACCAGGACAATAAGATACTGTCTCTCAGTTACAAAAAACTGAAACCAGTTTGGCATCATATCCGGAAGATTAACCCAACCATCAAGCTGTTCAATAAGAAATTTGTGGTGAATCATTTCAAAAGCAGTAATGCAGATCTAAAATAATTAACCAGAGGTGCTTTTTGTCTGTGCTTTTCCAGAGGTAATTTAAGCTAGTATAGCCTTAGTGCTATACTGTTGGCAGAAGCTTGACTGGAAGTTTTAGAGAACACTTTTGTTCTAGTTGATCGCATTTTTTACTGACCACTTTAAAAAAAAAAAAAAAAAAACTTCACTTAAAAAATTTTAGAGATATAAGTTGGATGATTAGGGTCTGTAAATATTAGCAATAGGTTATTGCCCTAGTTGTGACAATAGTCACATGTCATATGTACCTTTATGTAAGTAGTGCTTTATATAAGTAGTGCATGGTGCCCGGTCTAAAGAAGAGAGAACCCAGCTCAGATGTTTAATACTATTGAGCAAAGACAAGTTTGACACTAAAAATAGAGAGATGGGACAGTGTTAACCATACCATAGTCAAGTGCAGTGCGTCTGGGAAGAGCAGTTTATGCTTAACAATCCTCCGGAAGGGGGCAGAGGGCATACATTCATTAAATGAATGCTGTAGAAGCTATGATTCATATTAAATGTTTGATAAATATGTAGTACAACAGATCTGACCCCAATTCCCACCAAACTGGGAGTCAAGTGTCAATTTGACAATTTAGCTTTTAAAATAAAATCACAAATAACTAGATTTTTTGTAAATCGATTACAATTTTAATACATTTCTAAATCAAAATCTTTAAAGTATAAAGAGATACCTCAAGCTACAGAATACCTACTACATTTCTATCCTTTCTCTAAATAATTTCCAATAAAGTATATAATTTGTTTAATTTCTCAATGGTCTTTTTGATTGGTTTTTAACACATATTCATTTCCTACAGGATTCAGGATTGCATTTTCATGTGTATTAAAAATTTAACTGTGCAAAAGAACATGCCTAGTTGACACTCACAAGTTTATATTTAGAAAGCAGACTTCAAAGTCATCATAAATAAAAACAAGATTATAATGGTGCTAATTTCCATAATTTGAGTAATAAACTGCTTCACGCACTTAGCATATTGTTAATAAACAGAAAAGCAACTTTCTTATTTTGTGTAATAAGATCATTGGTGATCTAGGTGATGAAAGGGCACAGGAGAATCAATAGGTGCAGTGCGATGGAAAACTATGGTCTTTAAGTGGACGTAGGCAGTGAGTTTGGAGCCAGCACAAAAGCATGTTAGGAGGGAGCGGATCAGTCAGGTCACAGAGCTCTGGATTAACTGCAGAGGACGGGCAACCCTTGCTGGGAGGCTTCCATCAGGGATTGATCCAGGCAGGGAAGCAAGAGGGCCTAGTCACATTACCAACACTGTATAATCTTAGTGATTTGTGCTTCTTCATTGAAATATATTTTAGGATTTAGATAATAGATAATAGATCATATATTTATATATTTTATACACTACATAACTAAAAGAATGACACCTGGTCGTCGAATCGCTCATTAGAAAATCATGGGCATTAATATGGAGTTGCCCCCCCTCCCTCCCTTGCTAAAACAGCCCCCACTTTTCTGGGCAATTTGGGACATTGTGGATGAAACAGGAAAAGGCATTTCCGAAACTGTTGACACAAAGTTGGAAGCACAAAATTTTCAAGAATGTCATTGTATGCCGTAGTGTTAAGGTTTCCCTTCATTAGAACTAAGGGGCCTAGTCTGACAGACCATTATCCCTCCTCTACCATGCTTTACATACTTTAAAATGTGATTGGCTGCAGATATCGAGGGTTTAAGGTAGTATAACTAATAGGTTGTAAGGAAAGGCACTGCTCTAGAATAAAGTAAATAAATAAATAAATAAATAAAAGTTGAAGATATGGTTTCTGGCATATGTTACCTACTAGCATGCTAACACTTGGTAGTCATATGTAGGCAGTTACAGACAAGGTCAAATTGTTGGTACCCCTCCACAAAAAAACAAAGAATGCACAATTTCTTCTGAAATAACTTGAAACTGACAGAAGTAATTGGCATCCACCATTGTTTATTCCATCCTTAATATATGTCCAAACTACAGGTTTTCCTTATTGCATGGAAAGACAGTGTTCATAATTATAAATGTGCGTTGGTAGCTGCTCGCTCTACATACTTCTCCAAACTAATTGAAGAGAACAAAAACAATCCAAGATTCCTTTTGATACAGTAGCCAAAATAATCAAAACTCAAGGGAAAGATAACCTGAGTCTGTATCATAGCAGCAAGTACTTCATGAAATTCTTCAGTGAGAAGATTGAAGAAATTAGAAGTGAGATAAGGGCGATCTCATCTGCAGAAGTTTTTTCTGAATGTCCCATGGAAAGTAATTCCAGAACTTGTTTGGATAGCTTTTCTCTTATTGAACTTATTGAAATTGAACAACTTATCTCTTCATAAAAATTGTCAGCTTGTTTACTTAACCCAATACCAATGAAGTTAATGAAAGATCTTCTCTCAGCAACGTCAAAACCAATGTTAAACATTGTTAATGCATCTTTAGTATCAGAATATGTCACTGAGTCTCTCAAAGTAGTGGTAATTAAACCAACTATAAAGAAACCAAATTTACATCCATATGTTCTGAAGAACTTTAGGCCAGTATCTAATTTACCATTTTTGTCTAAAATATTGGAGAAAGTAGTAACCCAGCAGTTATTGGAATTTGTAAACTTGAATAATATGCCAGACACATTTCAGTCAGGTTTTTCTGTAGGGCATAGTACGGAGACAGCACAGGGTTGTAAATTATATTCTAATGGCATCTGAAAATAACTTGGTGTCTGTTCTAGTACTGCTTGATTTAAGTGCTGCATTTGATACTATAGATCCCCATATCCTCATAAAAAGACTTGATACCCACGTAGGCATAAAAGGGACTGCTCTATCTTGGTTGAGGTCATATTTGACAAATAGATTTCAGTTCGTTAAAATTGGGGAAGGCTCATCTGATTTGTTTCCGGTTAGATATGGAGTACCACAAGGTTCGGTGTTGGGCCCCCATTCTATTCTCTTTGTATATGCTACCCCTTAGTGATATCATCCGTAAGCACAAGATCATTGTCATCACTTTCATTGTTATGCAGATGATACGCAGCTATGTCTGACAGGTAAGGATTTTCCGTGGGCTAGATTGAAGTTTTGCTTGAAAGATGTAAGAGATTGGATGTCCTCTAATTTCCTGTTGTTGAATTCTGATAAAACAGAAATGATCATCCTTGGCCAAAAAGGCCAATGACTGTGTACTAGACCTAGATGGAAAGATGATAGAACAGAGTGTATTGGTTAAGAGACTAAGTTACAATTGATCCAGATCTTTCTTTTGACCGTCATACATTTCTAGAATAGCATTCTACCACCTGAGAAACATTGCTAAGATTAGACATTTTTTAGGTGATTGGGATGCAGATAAATTAATCCACACTTTTGTTACTTTCAGACTTGATTATTGTAATGCTATTGTGCCACAAAATGCAGCTGCTCAAATACAGCCACAAATACATTACAAGTTGTTCAGAATGCAGCTGCTAGGATCCTTACTAGACGTAAGAAATATGATCACA
>JAOYSI010006918.1:0-12479 GCA_025775065.1 Hiodon alosoides | reverse complement strand
TATATATATATATATATATATATATATATATATGATTTTTTTTTTGTGACCACCCTTTGCTGTGGGAGAATTCCTTCTTTCAGAAAATTAATGTCTAAAAAAAGTTTGTAAAATGTTTTCTACTGACACAAAAACTACACTAGTGTAAAAAAGCTAATAAACATAAAAAAACATTCTGTAAATTGAAGTTGCTTTCAAAAATGATGAAATGAAAAGTTTCTAAATATAAAATAAAAACTATAAACTGCAGTAAACAGTAAAAATAAATTCAATATTTAGTGTGACCATCCTTTGCCTTAAATACTGCTTCAGTTCTCTTAGGAAAACTGTCATGCAGTTTTATAAGACAATCGGCAGGTAGATCTTGGAGAGCATCTTGGAGAACTTTCCAAAGTTCTTCTACAGACTGTGTTTCGCTTTCTTCTGTCTGTCCAGGTAATCCTTGATGATGCTGAGATCAGGGCTCTATGGAGGCAAAATCTGTTGCAGAACTCCTTGTTCTTCTTTTGGAAAAAGAGTGTTTGGAAATCTAAAATGGTTTTTTTTCTACTTACACACTAGTGCAGAAGAAAAAAAGTACCAGAGTGGTCCCAATGAGAATCAATATATAGTATAATAGTTAACTAAGTATTAACAGATGCCCACTTTCCATTTAACTCGATTTCATTTTTTTTTTTTTTTTTAACAATTAATATAACACCTATTTTTACACGTTTTTAAATGATTATTAATGCCATTACTAATATCATCACCTCAGTTACGGCCAAGGAACGAACTGCCTCCTTCTCTGATTGGTTGTTAGCGACACTTTCAAAAATGTTCAAAAAAAAAAAAATGGAACTACAGCATATTTTAATGGCATAATAATGGACCCATCGAAAGCAGCAACTGTGCTGCTTATTGTGGTGACATTGTTTTTCAGATTACTTGATGTTTTAACCGACAGCTTGTCTTTATTAAACATAGCTAGCTGGCTGTCTCTTTGTCGCAAATTCGCACAGCTGGCACAGAGCCGCAGGCGACGGTTACTACAAGTGTTTAGACAAAATTTGAACATAAAAAAAATATTTTACATATACGTATTTATAATTGTGAATATTTGAAATTGAAAAACATGGATTGAAAAAGTCCGGCTCCGGCTCCACTACACCCCTGCCTAGTATCATCCTGCATCATCCTACTTTTTAGAAATGTTCAGCTTCGTTAACTTTAAAATCACCATTGTCACTGTATGTAGGGTCACAACATAAATAAAACTGTCATTTTCACAGCTTTAAACTTAGAACAGTGGAGGACAGAAACTGGACTCACTGAGTAGCAGTAGCTGCAGCACACAAAGCTTGACCAAGATCGTCATGGTAACACGGCTCCTACAACACACAGAGCAAAGTCCATGTCCTCAAAGTCATAAAGTCAACTGTGCAGTAGTTCACAACACGTCTTAAGATTTTAAAGTTTTAACATTTTTAGTTTGAATTATAAATCATAATACATTTATAATGCTATTCATTCTATGTATGAAAGAAAGAATACTTACTTGGACGTTTTAACTTCTTTTATATATACTTTCATCGGCTTAACCAAGTAGTTGTACCTCCTTTTGACATTAAAGCTAATGGATTGTTATTTATATTCGAAGTACAAGCGGGCAGGGCCTGAGTGAGTTGGGCAGGGCCTGAGTGAGATGAGGGGATAGGAATATTGAAATGAGCCACTGCTATAATTATCTGTTTCTGTATTTTGGTAATTCACAAACTAAGCATAAGCTCATGCTCAGTTTATCTAGTCGGTAGAGAGATCGGTACCATATGCTTGACATATTGAGATTTCTGAACAGGTTATGTTATTGATAACAATAAATGTCAAACATGGATACACCCTTAATTCATATCAATTTTTCCCAAAATATTTGCATTATGATATTTAAATTAGCCATCATTTAAATAAATTCCTTTGTACTTTGGTGCATGAAACATTTTTACATAAATTTGATTCTCTGCTGATGGTAAGGATGAAACATGAAATATAGCATTAAAAGGGGACTTTTTAATGTTGTCACTTCAAGTAGAAGATCACCCGACCTAAATATTCTACTATTTTGTGTTCTACAGATCTGAGGTTTGGTTTTTTGCCCTGTGACGCTGTGGGAGGTCAGGTGACCAGAAATTTGTGATACTGGTGGAGGAACCTTGCATTTTCATATTGAAAATAAAGGTAATAATAGCAAGCAATTGAAACAATATTGCAAGGTTGTTTTGGTGGTATTAACTAGTTGAAATAGTTGAAAAGTCTTTGAATTTGAAAGTAATCGGACTAATCATCAAATTGGTTTTGTTTCTGTTACTGTTTTACCTGAAGGAAATTGTTGTTCATGTCATTTCTGTTTCATTAATTTAAAGCACATAATTGAAATACATGTCCTCAGGCTTGGGTTTGGTTATGGCAACCTCTAGGGAAATTGCTTACACCCCTGTGAGAAATCCTGCTCATTCCATTAGCAAGACAGTAATCTGAATTTTAAAAGAATAATTTTTTGTTAAGTGACTGGTACCACACCCAGGATTTAATGTCACCTAATAAAAGTTAGCATGCCATTCCAGACATATACAAACAGAACAGTTCTCACTTCTGCTGCTGGAATTGAGGTCAACAGTTCCTAAGGACAAGAGCAGAATAAATAAATTCAGTTTCAAGATGCCTTTTGAACCGTCAAGATGCCTCCTGACTTTGAACCGTCACCATATTCATGCACAGTCACTTCAGTTGAATATTATTTAGCAGTCACAATTATATTTGTTCCTTAAACCTGTGACATATTTGTATTTGGTCCAGGAGTTAACATTAATATCCATATTCTAATAACTCAATAATAATAATAATAATGATTCCTCTGTTCAAAACTGGAATCCCAAAGAAATCAAATCTCAACCCTTTGGTTTGTCAGTTCTGCAATCCCATAGACACAACCGATTAAATCTGTCAGCCACAAATGCATGGTGGTAACTCTTGCCGATATTAGTCGTTCCTTTCAAACAAACTCAGGGGAATTTGGAAATGCAGACCATGAAGGAATTTCTAGTGAAGCAAACAGACTGAAAGAGAAGCGGCTGGTAGTGGACACAATTTCTGTGGTGTCATCAATGACAGACTGGGACAAAAAATCGCCCCGGGTATTTGTTAACACACCGGCCCAAATTCGGGCTATGGGCAATTCTTTATTGCAAATATTTGCAATTTCATGACACAGACCGGTCCTCAAAAATGGACCGGCCCACTGGGATATGCATGGCCCTCTTGGTGTTGAGGCATCTGCAGGATCAGACGGTAGGGTAGGGAAACTGTTAATGAAACAAAAATTCCATAAACAACAATTTCCTTCAGGTAAAACAGTAACAGAAACAAAACCAATTTCCACAAAAGGCATTCAATTGCTTGCTATTATTACCTTTATTTCCAATATGTAAATGGAGGGTTCCTCCACCAGTATCATGAATTGCTGGTCACCTGACCTCCCACAGCGTCACAGGGCACAAAACCAAACCTCAGATCATCGGGACCTGTGGACTCCTCTCGCCTGGACGTCGCAGCAGTGTCCCACATGTTAAAGGGCTGTAGGTATCAGAATGGAGTCCCTGAAATTATTAAGGTTATAGAGTTGTACTGTTTGAGTGCTTTTTGCAGCTCATTCCAGTCACCGGCAGTGGCATATTGAAATTAGTTTGACCTATGGCGGTGCTGGCATTGGGAACTTCTAACAGGATGTGACAGACAGAACATGTCTTATGAATAGTTAGTAACAGTTTTATCAAGTAAGATGCGGCCAAGTAGACCAATGAGGCTTTTGTAGATGAATATGGACCAATCGGTTTTGCGTTGGGTGTGTAAGGATGGCCCATTCACAGACTAATATAAGTGTTTAGAGAATATGGAGAAATAGGGAACACGGGGAAGTTGATCAAGATCAGGATACGTTTTGCAGAGGGAGGATGGATTTGACTCTAATCTTCTATGTGCTTAGAAAAGAACATGCACTGTTTAGCCATAACCCAAGGTACTTATACCTGGTTACTGATTCCATACTCAACCACATTACCTTTGTTTCGGCTGTTTTCAGGTCGAGGTTTAAATCAGAATGTGCAGAATCTTCAAGAGTTGAAGAACAGAGATCTCTGAGGGGCCAACATTTAATACTGTATCGTCTGCATACAAATGGATGGAGGAACAACTGACTACTTGAGCAATGTCATTGAATGTATATAGAAAAGAAATATGACCTAGGATGTAACATTGGGATACTCCCTTAGTGACAGGTAAGGGCTGAGAGAGCAGGTGTTCCGACTTTACACACTGCACTCTACTAGCTAATAAGGCTATTAGAATAGGCTAGAGAATAATTAACACCAATGCGCCACAGTCTTTTAGTGAGAGTTTGGTGGTCAACTGTATTAAATGTTTTTCGACAAATCAATGAAAATAGCTCCATTTCTTAAAGTCCAAACCGATGGAGATGTCATTTAAGATCTTGAGAGTTGACACAGCCATGACAAACACAAAAGCCAGATTACACACCAGAGAAAAAGTTTTTAATAACTCAGAGCCTAATACAGTTTGGATCAGCCTGATCACTCTCTTTGAATAACGGACAAACAGCAGCAGCATTCGAGGTACAGATAATCTCTGCAGTGTGGAGGGATAAATTGAGGAGACATGAGATGAATCGGAGGGAAGGTTTTAAAGCAAAAAGGCTGTATACTTTGAGTTTCCTGGAAGTGGGTGTTTTACTTTGATTTACCTTCTTTTGCAGTGTTTACTTCAAGTAATTAAGCATTAAAGGTGATACCGCAAAGCCAGTCTTCCTGTTTCTGCCCACTCTGGGCATGCCTAACTGTGCCTAACAACACATTGATTTATATAAGACTCAAAATTACAAGACCCGATGGGGCAGACATCACTGACGGTGCGACTGTTGGATTGATAAACTATCCTGGGGCCACTATTTTTTCCCAGGTTGATGTTTCGCTGGGCGAGAGACTGATCTCGTAGAGCTCAAACACATACCCATTCCGCGGTATCATAGAATGTTTGATGAACTATGATAGACACACCCTGGAATCATTATTCTCTGTATGGCTTTTTTACAAGGATACAGCTGGACATATGGATGTATCAGACCCTGCGAAAGATAATACTGGTCTGACAAACAGGAGCGGCTTTTACAAATGCCAGTAATGAGTTAGAATTGTTCTAATTGTTGAGAAATCAGAGAGTAGCACACGTTTATTGCACACAACCTTAAAATGCTTAACGACTGATTTGTTTTTCAGCGTGAATTGCTTTTTATCCTGTAGCACGCCGACGTGCTTGGTTCGGAATAAATCGGGAAATACACTTGTTCTCTGCTTTTTTTTTCTCTTGCTTTATTTCACAAACAAAAGAAACAACAAAAACGCTCTTCAAGTATCCCCGTCACGGGTTCACCCCAAACACAACAAACTAACCAACTTCCAGCACCTACTGAGGGGTCACAGGTAGTTAAATGCTGTTCGTAATTAGTGTAATCCTCAGCCGGTGCTGGTGGGCGTGCCCGGACCTCTCCTGTGCCTGTTCTCGAGACGGACGCGTGGCTCATATCCCTAATAATATTATCAGTGTGGGCGAGTATGTGCCGCTGGCTGTCTCTGTTCAGCACATAGCTGTCAACAAGGTCAATCAGTGTGTCGAGCCTGATTACCTTTGAATTTTCAGCGTTCAGAGTAATTCCTTTCGCTTTTATACACGTTTTACCGATGGCTGTCCGATACCTGTATGTCTTTGGTCCACCCGAGCAAAATTATGTGATGTAATCCCCGTGGCCTTTTTCATCCGCCAAATCTCCTAGATGCGGTCCTAGGGACGGCTCCCACTCACCATCCTTAGAAACAAACACAATGCTGTCTGTGTCACTATAAAGCAATCTGTCACCCAATTTATCCATCAGATTGTACAGTTCTAATATAGCATGGGCTGTTGTGATAGCCCTGAGAAACACGTTTATGTTGCGAGTTTGTCCCCCATGACGTCACTGAATCAAGGCAACATCTTCCAGGACAAACGAAAAGTGTGTGACATCATACTCATCACCAAAAATGTACCTGGCAAACTGTTCAGGATCTTTCAACATTTCTGCCACAGGCAAATTTTCTCTCATCGAGAAGCTACCCCAGAAGCTGTTTAGCAAAAGCTTATTAATGGATCTCCAGGCTTGATTCACACATATTTTATCAAGGTTCAATCTAATATCCTCCTTTTCAAAATAGTCTTCAATGTATGCGATCTTGTCTGCCTCTGACACAGTATGTGTGGGTTAACCACGGTCATAGTGTCTGAATGCAAAAGGGTTCTTATCGTAAGAACCCGTAAATGCGTAAATGGTCAACCATACCTATCACAATAGATTTGGGGAGCGTTCCTAAAAACAAATTCTCCTGATTGGAGACACGTGTCCCGGCAGGGATAGAAAAAGTTTTTAGATGCGCTCTATCAATAGGATATTTTGCTGTAGCCGATAGCAATGTCTGAGTGTGACCCAATCTTACAGCAGAAACTACAGATACAGAATACAGAAACTTTTTTTAACAAATAATGATGCTGTCAGGATGTTTATTTTGTATGGTAAGGCGTCGCTGCGCATTAGGCAAAATTCATCCTTTGATCAGATAAAACATCCACATGTCCAGCTGTATCCTTTTAAAAAAGCCTCACAGAGAATAGTGATTCCAGGGTGTTTCTATCATAGTTCATCAAACATTCTATGATACCGCGGCATGGGTATGCGTTTGAGTTTGAGTATCAGTCTCTCGCCCAGCGAAACTTCAACCTGGGAAAAAATAGTGGCCCCAGGATAGTTTATCAATCCAACAGTCGCACCGCACCATCTGCGATGTCTGCCCCACGGGTCTTGTAATTTTGAGTCCTATGTAAATAAATGTGTTGTTTAAATCTATATAGTCTTTCCAGCTATGAAAAACTCCAACGGTGCTGTGTCAGATATTGCCGACATAGGTGATACTTCTACGTAGGCGTTTTTTTCCATCGATATTTGTTTCAATTGTTGTCTATGTTGCTGCCCTCTTGGTCTCTTTATTGACACTGGGACTGCAACTTTGTTTTTCTTGGCATGTGGTGTGCTTCTAGCCCCCTGTGGTCTTTTCACAGATCTGCGTGATATCACAAGCAAGGTTGACCTATCTTTGCTCATGCCACTATTTCTATTTGCTATGACATTACTGACCACTTTGCTGACAATGTTTTTAGCAGCCGTCTTGAGATGAGGTTTAGCAATGTTGAACCCTTTTTTTAAGTAGTGGTACGACCATTCGAAAAAGTCCACAAAATATTCCACTGAGCCCTGCTCCATACATTGCCGCACTGCCCGCATATCCGGGCAACACCCCGCCGCCCTGATTTTGATAATAAACCACATAATGTTGTGGATCCTGAGCATATGGGTTAAGCTGTTTCATATTTTTAAGTCACTCTCTGCCTCGCTGGTTTAAAATGAAGCTTTGCAACCACTTTACCGTACTTGAATTGCACTTTTTAGTTTTGATCAGTCACTTCTATAGCAATGTCACTGATGTGTGTTTTAGACACTGGTACATAGTGCACCTTGTCGTACAGTGACCATCTCTTTGTCTAGCCGTGATCTATGTACACATCTCAACAAAGGGACAACAATAGTCTTCCACAACTTGATGCTCGATTATGTCAGTTTACACGAAAAGTGTGTAGAACCCTCCATATATGTCGGTGGGTTTCTGTCAATCTGTCCAGATACGTTTCAGATGCCTTTACTGGTTCAAAACCATCCTTATTTAACCCTAGAATTATTGAGAGTTTTCCACAAGACTTTAGATTTCTGTCACGTTTTGTCTGTGTTTATATTTTATATACATTTTACACGGTATGACATCACAACAAGTGTTGATTAATCGCGTCAACTTTCTCGCTAATGCCAGGGATAAAACCCTGCACGCAGCTTGAACCTCTATAGATTCTTTATCATTGATGAAAAAGATCGCATCAACATCTTCGAAAGTTTCCCACGTCCTTGGATACAGGAATTCAATTAATCCGACCAGCCAATTGCCTTTTGGTATTATTGGCCTGGTTAGTTTTGTTCTTTACTTTGGTATATCATTATCAGGATACACCGAACGAGACAAATTGCATGGTAGTGTTATGTAAAATCCGTCGTCACCCATGGTGTTGGTCACTCCAAATGAAACATGACATGCATAATACACTGTTTTTAAAAAGGATTTTAAAGGTCAACCACTTCCTCTTCACGAACCCAGCTGTTGAATTTTGAAGGCCATCCAAACCATTTCACCAAAAACCATAATCTGTCCCCCAATTGACACACTGAATGCCTGAAGAAATAATGACATATACTGACTTGGTTCGGATCTTTTATTTTCTAAGAGATTACAAACTCACGCAGTGTCCAAGTGGTCCAAAAATTTAACACAAACGTCGCTGCTTCTCTCAAGCAGAAAATCGACCAGTGTTTCAACCACTTTACACACATTTACTGATTCATTTTTTGTCATTTTCATTACACAAACATCTGTTATACCTGTACACAGGCTGACGACATGACCAATACCAAAACACAAGTCCACAACGTCTAGAATGTTGCTTACAACCACGTGAGAAGGTTTACTGCTTTCTGCACACAAGAACAACACGTCAATTCTTCAGACATTTCTCTGGTTAATTTAATTTGGTTTTTAAGATTATGCAAACGACGAACACTAGTCACATGATTAGTGTTAAAACAACTAAACAACCTCATCAGCTATAATTCTATATATCAAAGCTGTTAATTCAAATTTCACAAAAACACAACTGTTGCAAATATCCCCCATATTGTCGCAACACAGTCACTTTTCCAAGCCAACAGGCCCCTGCGTCAAAAACAGATTGTTCACAATGTGGATCAACAACTTTTCCCCTGATTTCTCTCATTTTCTCACAAATGTGGACAATAGCTTCCACAGACCCACGGATTTCTACGCCAGGATAAGACATGCCCCTAACACAATATACATAACTCACCTTTTTCAATGACCCCCCCACAGTCAAACTGACCTTAACCCCTCAAAAGTTGTCTGAAGGTGGGGGGAAGAGGAAAGGTTGGGGAAATGCAGAGGTGTCATA
Organism: Hiodon alosoides; assembly: GCA_025775065.1. Lineage (NCBI taxonomy): Eukaryota > Metazoa > Chordata > Actinopteri > Hiodontiformes > Hiodontidae > Hiodon > Hiodon alosoides. The sequence continues at coordinate 3,278 of JAOYSI010006918.1, read as the reverse complement.
AATCTCACAAACAGGCGCAGTGGCAACCCAGTCGGCCAAACTGGCAGAGGGGGGTGAGGGTCTTAAAGCGCACAGACAGAAACTGTATCTGTCAACTGACCTGTCAATCAAACAGGGGTAGGGGTCATAAATCACAGGGGTCATACATCACTTCTTGACAGAAAGTGTTGGATATATACTACTTCTAGCATTGAGTTCAAGTTCATGATTCCCATTATGAGTAAAATTCGTAGTCAAAACAGACAACGATTCACTGACGTATGTGTTGACCTCAGTAAAACTAGATACAACTGGTCATTGTTGGCTTGCTGAGTAGACCTACTTGGTGGAATACTCCCCAAAAACACTCCCCAAAAACCTTACTCATCCAGCTCTGCTGGCTCGTTTTAGAAGGTCTTTGATTGTAAGTGTAATTACCATCAGTGGAATTACGCTCAGGGGAGCGTAGTACCTTACTACATACCCTACGTACAAGTACCTTCATCGGGGCGTGCCCCCGTTTGCTGTCTATCATTCCTTTCCCCTCGAGCTTGAGGGTTCGGCTCCGTGCTGCATACCACAGTCATCATATCGTGTGCATGCATACAGAATGACGATTGCCTGTTGACTTTTGTTTTGGAGTTTCAAGTGATGTACAGGTCAAACATAAAGCAAGAATTGTAAACTGCTTAAAACTTAAAAAAGAACCGAAATAATAAACAGAGATATGATCAAAAGAATAGATACTCACGTCTAATGCAATGCTCGTTTATTATGTGTAAGTAATAGATGAGAGATGGATTGTTTACACTAGCGCCATGCTAATGTTACATTTTGTAATAGCTTTGGAGCTACAGAATGTGCAAGCTGGTACACATTCAATAAATTCTATGTCATTAACTCTTCCAAACTCTTTACAAACTTGTTATGGAAAAAAAAGACTTACCACAGACACAAGAGATTAATACATATTTATTAAGGAAAATAATATAGGTAATATTTTAGAATGATCTAGTAACATTTGAACATCACTATACTAGAATTTCATCTGAATAATTGCATTGATCATTGGATTTAAAAGAAGAATGGATATAATATACTGTAACATCTCTCTATGGATTTGTTTGAAAAATAGTTCCTGAGTACAAAAATTGTAGCAGTTGTTGTTAAGCGTCTTGTAAATGTAAGGTATCAGAACCATATATATAAATTAATTTGTTGATAAGTGAATTAAAATAATAGTTGATATCTTTTTTTTTCAAAACGCTAAATGTGCAAAAATTTGGAGTAGGCCACTTAAGACTGAAAGATGTTAGTAATCGGAATGTAATGCCTGTATACTTTGTATCCTGTATACTTCACAAACAGCAGTTTAGTAAGGTCAAAGGGTCTTAAACCAGTGCAGCTACAGCCAAAGCAGCAAACAACAGGGGAAGCAAGGGACTTGAAGTTGAAGCTTTTGACACACGGAAACCTGGAGCAAAAAAAAAAAAAGAGAAAAATAAATATTAACTCAAAATACAAAAAAGGCAATAAATATCAAAAGTAGATATGCATATTGCATAATGACAATATACCTGATTTCTCATCTGAAAAAATCAAAGGCCCAATGGAAATGAAAGCGCTGTCATGGAATGGAACAGATCTGCGCACTCTCCGGTTGTATCCAGGGTAACAATGCTGAAGATAATGCAACGAGGAGAAAGTTCAATGTTATTAAGGATTCACATATTCACAAGAGTTAATATTCCCATTCCTATCCAATCAATTAATTGTGAAATTTATACAAATAATGTATATTCTATATCAAAACTCAACTCACTGGTTCGTCAGATACCACAGAGTTATAATTACGGCCATATAAAATTAACTTTTGATTCCTCAAACATTTACATTATAATGATTGAACTTCTTTTAAAAATGTATCAAACTTCTGCTGGAAAATTAGACTAATTCAAATGTGTTTGAAAATCATATATTTACGTCATATATGTGTCATAAAGTATTAGTGGTAGAAGTGTTGCAGGCATTTCTACATATGCAGTTTACAATTGTGAGGAAAAGTTATTCCGATTACCTGCATACTAGCGTACATGAAATTAAATATGCTCTGATCTTCATCTTAGTCATAACAATAGATTAACATAGTGTGATTTAACAAATAACACACAAAAATGAGTACTTCTACCTGTTTTACATGCATGTTACATTGAACACATTGTTCAAACATACACAGCATAGGCTGGAAAAAGTATGTGAACCTTTAGAACAATGACTTCTTTGAAAGAGGGTAATTGAAGTCAGGTGTTCCAATCAATTATATGGCATTCAGGTGTGTGTTAGAGGTGCCCAACAATGTCTGCCCCTCCAAACATAAATCTGTTGTGGAGGCTCATACTCTCCCTAGGAGTGGGTGTCAAACAAAGATCACAGCAAGAGCATGTTGTACAATGGTCAAGTAGGTTACAGTGGCACACGACTTTCTCGCTTGCAGTAACTGAGAGAAAAAGGAATTAAAAGTTGTATCAAGGAATTCTACAGGAAATTATCAGGTTAACAGTCTGTGTTCTGAAGCTCAAAAAGAGGTTGGGTCATGAAGCAGGAACATGACTCTAAACACAAAAGCAAATCTATAGAATGGCTTTAACAGAAGAAAATTTTCATCTCGGAATGACCTTAACCCTACTGAAATGCTGTGACATGACCTGAAGCAAGCTGTAGAAAATGTTTGCTTGAGGCTATTGAGGCCAAAAGAGACTCAACCAGTTACTGAGAACTATGCATCACATACTTTTCCCTGTCTATGCTGTTTTATGTTTGAACAATGAGTTCTATTTGTTAAATCACACTTCATCTATTGTTCATCTATTGTTATGGCATAGATGAAAATCAGACTTTAGAATCAGGTTATTCTAAAGTTCACAAACTTTTTGTCGTAACTGTAAATCGTATCTACATTTTCACTGTAGGGAGTCAAATACATGATATCTGTGAGTCCTTGAAATTTATGAAATCATGATTTTTCCAAGATTAAATCTGAAATGATAAAATTAATCATCCACAAATCATTGTTGTTTGACTCATATATCGAAAACCATTGCTCACCGTGGTGCAGTCATTCTTAACCAGCAAGCACAGGTGAATCTGGCAGTGCAGAAAGACCATGGAGGAATTTGTAGTGAACGTAAACATCCTGAAAGAAAAGTAGCTGGTGGTGGACACTCCGTTCTGGAGAATTTCCACTGTGCCGTCAGCAGCGTTGGGGCATCTGCAGGATCAAAGGGCAGAGTACAGAAATG
>JAOYSI010006913.1:0-12488 GCA_025775065.1 Hiodon alosoides | reverse complement strand
ACACACACACACACACACACACACACACACACACACACACACACACACACACACACACACACACACATACACTCACAAAGGCCAAAGCGAGAGAGGGAGCCCGTGCAAGCCACGCCCAGTCCCGCCTCGACTGACAGCCAAGGCCTTGTTCTCATTACACTACACTCAGGTGCTTTCCTGGAAGAGGAGTTAGTTGGTCATAGCTGTATTGGTTTTGGTGCTTTGTTTAATGCGGCTTAAATGCTGAGTAATTTCGTCTGTACCCTAAAAAAACTATTTTTTCGTTTGTCCTTTCTTTTAACTTCATTTGTGTTTGATTGGTGGAAAGGAATGCCAAATACACTGCAAGAACCTCCTCCCTGCCTTCCTGGCTCTGGCTACACCCGAGTTGGTGCCGGATCCTGGGAGCTGGTCTGCTCCTACTGTGGAGATCCTGGGCACATGCGTCAGGAAGACTGAGACCGCGTGAATGAGGATCAGAGATGGGAGCAAGAACCTGCCTGCCTCGAACGGGCGAGGACGATGACCTACCCCAATTTGGAGACTTTGGGGATCGGAGGGACACCTGCTCCGAGGAGGAAGACTAGCGAAGGCGGGCCCGGGCGGGGCACCTGGCAGAACGCCACAGGGGGTCTTATCGGGTTTCGTCAGATTAACCCAAATACCGGAAGCCCTATAAATGAACCAAAAATTAAATATTGATAGCCTTATAACTCAATAATAATTCAACGCAGTTTAAGTAGGAAATGGGCAATCGAAAGAAGTGTCCTTCAATCTTTCCATCCGATGTTCCTAGCCATATTTTCAGTTTAACAGCGCTCATAAACATCCTGTAATTCAATATCATTTGCTAAGATCAACGTGGATCTGGTCAACATGGTTTCTCGGACAGCCAACCAAGATGTGCATTTCAAGCCTAATTGTCTATCCGGACCCACCGTTTATGCAGTAAAAGACTCAAAATCACATTCCAATATTCCAACTGTTCTCACATTTGAACGCCAATCAAATTTTGAGTCTGAATGTGACAGCCCTGGCGCACACGCACACCCACACAGGGGCCGTGCACAAAGTCTCCAGGTAGAAAGCAGAAGAATTTCCCCAGCACAGGCCCCATTAGTCAGGCAGAAGTTGATTTATAGGTTGCATTCCCGCCCTATTAAGGCGGGCTGCTGGGAAACGGTGTTCAAGTTTGCCCCTGTTTGCAAAGCGTTTCCCTCTAATTTCATTTTCTCTCTCTCTTTCTCTCTCTCTCGCAGGACAAATTACAGCTGCTCTTGCTTGAGTGTCCCATCAAGAAACGACTCCTTATTGGTCATCTGAGGACAAGCCTTAATAAAAAACGGGACCTGTTTGTGATGAACGCGCAAAATTGTAATGCTTGCAAAAAGGGCATAACTTATCTCTGTGAGTTAGGGATAAAGAGACTTCCCTCTTTTCCTAGAGATTTTCCCTATCATTTTCCTTTTCAGATGCTTTCCATAGTGAAAAGAAACACCAATAGATTTTTGTTTTTTTCCCTGGAAAGTTGTAACTTACTTGTTCAATACATTCACCCTGATTAAATAAAAGACCATACACATAAGAAAAACAGGTGACTCAGAAAACCCCACCCCCTTGGAACTGTAGGCGTTTCATTGGAGGAGAGCGGGCAAAGACCAAACGCTTCACCGGATGAGTGCCAGATGAGTCTCCGGTTACGTTGAAATCTTGTGACTCTTTCACAGTATAGACTTGAAAAGTTGAGAGTTCATGGAAAATGTTGTGAGGAAAGAAAAAACAAAGTTCTTTTCTCTCCGTGCCACAAATAGAGCACGGGCACGAGCACGAGCACGGGCACGGGCACGGGCACGAGCACGAGCACGGGCACGGGCACGGGCACGGGCACGGGCACGAGCACGAGCACGAGCCATCAATCAGATATACTTCCTAGTCTAATCTTCCAGAACCCTCCTTCCCGCCAACGAAGCCGGAGTCTCTCATTGTTGGCACCTGAGTGTGATTATCATTAGTGAAACCACGTTCAGGTGTGAAAAGAGCTCTCATTAGAGGGCATGGTCCTCACCCTCAGTTCTGCTGTCCATCACCCGCCCGGCTGCGTATCACAGCCCATCAGTAAACATTTCCACACTTCCCTCCATGCCCTTCTTTGACTTTTCCATGCAGTTATGCATACTTCCTAGCAGAGCAGAAATTAATGGCAACCCTGTGTAGGCAAATTGACAAACAATTGCATTTTCCAGTTGAATTTTCATTCTGAACATCAGTTTTTATTGCTGGTTATTATGTTTCCAGGGTCAACAAGCCTTGGATAATACGCTGGTGTGGTTAAAACTGTCATGTGTATTTGGATCACCGGCAGCCACTGAACTCCTGTCTGTTCAAAGCAGCACCTGTCATGGGACACAATCCGGAGTCAAGGTAAACGTTCTAAAATCCAGAGGCTGGCGATGGAACAAGCAAGAGAAGGCTTTGGAGGACAGCCTTTAATGTGTCAGAGCTGGGGATACTGGGGACCAGATATTTGTGATGTCATACCCTGGGGAACCAGGCCCTTGGGAGTCTGTTACTCCACCACAGCGCTCTCTCTGAGCAGGGCAGGCTACAGCTCGACCCAGCTGGGATCCCGCTTTTGACAGGGTCCTGTCTCTGCTCGGATGACGGACGCCATTCTGGGATTACTCCCCAGGCCAGGCGAAAAGTCCCAAACACTTTTTTTTTGTTTTTTGACAGCTTTGATTCCCATCAGGGTAGTCAGCTGTCAAACACGAAAGGAGTAGCAAATCCTCAAATCATAACACACACTGGACAGTGCCGTCACTTGGCTAGTTCATCTTTGTACTGAAGGTTGAATGAATTTCCCATAATGCTAGATGATGTGCTTTCTTTTTTAAGAACAAATATTTATAGTTTATCCACAGGAGTGCATATACACGCAGATTTTAAAGATGTGTCATCTTCCCCCCTCCCAGATCCCAGGAACGATACCTTCTAGCCTCCATTTCGCTCTACCTTAAAAAAAATGTAATACATGAAGTCTAATCTCATCTAAGACTGTCTGCAACTGTTAATTAAAGTCGAGAATAGGTCAATTAATTAAAATTGAATTAAAGCAACTGAATTGGTTCAATATTTCAGGTGTAATGTGTGCGTACAAATCAATAATTTGGGCCAAAGACTTCCGGCTCGAGGATCCAGTGCCCTGGCTGGTACACCACAATAACTTTAAATAGCTCCTTGGTGGACGCTATTATCCAGAGCAACTAGCATAATGGGTTTACTCCCCGTGCAGCTACACAGCTGGATGTTTACAATAAGTAATTTAGGCAAAGTGCTTTTTCCTGGGCCTTAACAGCGGTGTCCCTCCATAGATTTGGACCTCTGACCTACGGGTCCCGGGCCTTCATCACTACGCTGCACATTTCCTTAATGGCACATTTTGTACCCAATAGGAGCGAAAGCAGGCCAGCCTATGTTTTCAGCTTGCCTGACAATGAGGCGTACTGACAATTCACACTGACTGCAATAGCGGGGCGGTGTCAGCGTCGGAGCCCAGACTCCGCTGTGTCTCCGTACGGCCCGGCTCATCTGCATCAGCGCCGTTCGTCCCGGCTGGCCTCGTCGGCGAAAAGGATGCCGGTTCAGATGTCAGGTAGCACTTCCAAGGAAAGGGATTTCACACGAGCCTCCAGAGCCAGCGTGCGGCCGTTCCGTCGCTGCTCGCTGTGGACTCCGGACTCCCACGGCTGCCAGAGGTCCTCCCACAGCTCGTGGGCGTGGGTGACGCACCAGTAGCACTAAAAGGCTGGGTCTCCTGACTAGGAGTGGCGTGTCACTTCCATTCCATCCTCCACGTCCCACGTCACTGCGAGTTAGTGTGTCCCGGTGACCCTTGGTCCATCGGCGCTCGTGGTTACGCCAGCGTACGCGGTGGCCCGCGGCTGAAGCCCTCCCCGCTCTGACTGAAGACCACCCTCGTTGACCGCCCCGCATCCGCTATTTTTAGTGTCCGGTTTCTAAACATTTCGGTTTTATCTTTCAAAAATCCAGAAATCCAGTTTTTCACCACTCTCCCGTGTGTGTGTGTGTGTGTGTGTGACGACAGCCACAGGGACATAATGGTAGAAATGGTCCAAGTGGTGACAACGCACCACCGCTGAATGGAATGTCAACAGCATTTAACAATAATATGGTTCTTCCATTAGCAGCCCTCCTGTGGTTTTGTGTGCCTACTTTCCGTGTTATTCACCAGCAGGACGGTCTCCGCAGCAAAAAAGCCTGATTAACATTTCACCTTAATAGAGCACATCTCCCGTTCTCTAATTGAGAATGTGTGGGTTGAAAATTATCCATCGGACTTGGACGAAATTGTAAACAAACTAGAATATTTATAGTGCTAACAGAAGTTTACCAGAAGTGATCGCATAGGTGGCGAGACCGCGGGGCACCGCTTTCAGGCGGAATAAGCAGAGTTGACCCCAGCAAGGTGTGAAGTGTTAATTAGTGACAGTTTGCGTCCAGGAAAGGCAGCTACCAGCTAGTGTAAACTGTGTAATAACTCCTGATCTATTTGACTACACAGCTCAGAGTAACCCCAGAGGTGTTGATTGCGCCTTAGGGGACAGACGCTTCCGCGGCGAGCACAGACGCTGTGTGTTCTCCCGTACACATTTACGGCCACATCAGAACCTCCATTAGCAGACTGAATGGAAAGCAATAACAATTGAAATATACAATGACTCATGCAACAATCTACAATGACTCATTTAAACAGGACAAGAACGACAAAAAAAAAATAAACCCAATACAGGCTAAAATATAGTAATGAAAGAAATACAGACGCCGATTCTAATGGAAAAGCCATATTTCAGCATTACTCAAATGCTGCATTTAGTGTAACAAGAGACTTGATTATTGCGGCAATGTGATTACGGCCATAATCTGCGTCCATTAGAGACTCGCAGAGGCATAAAGCACAACTGCAGCGGTTGTTTGGAACCAGGAATCTGGGGACCAGAGAACCTGTCACGCCTTGCTCCCTGAGTTCCTCTTTTTTGTCATCAGCCGTACCCCCGAGTGCCTCTTTTTATGTTTCCACCAAATCACAGGAAGGCATTTTCGTGGGTATAACTATCTGAGTCCCATTGATTTCTTGTCGACTGAAGGCATGCTGCAGAGTCGTTTCAGTTGACTTTTTTCATGTAGCCCTGTTCTGGTTTTGGCAGTGTTCTCTCTGATAGCCCCCTCTGCCCGGACTGAGGAAAAATCTTCTTAAAAGCACTGCAAAAGTGTGCCTCTTCTCTGCCTGTTCGGAAGGAGTTTACTTTCCAGGGCGATTTGCCTCTCACGTCGTATATAATTTGGCAAAAAGGCTGTTCTCCTTCTGATGTGTTCAAAAAACGGGATTGTTTTCTATTGACTTTTCCATTTTGAATTTCCTTTTAAAAATTCTGCGTTACTATTGATCTTTGCCTATTTTTGTGTTTTCAAGAGCATCACAGAAAAAGCGTATCTCATCAAAAAAAATAAAACTTAAAAAATAAAACAAAATAAATAAATAAATACATAAAAATAAAAAATAAAAAATGACTGCCAAAGTTTGAAGAGAGTTCTAGAAGTGTCTCAGACGCTAGCTGTGGGTATCACCAACACGCGTGTTCTCAAAGTAGCTTTCGCCAGCTCCAAGTGTTGTAAGTTTTGATGGGTGACTGCTGTTGCTGAAAGGCTGTGAACTGGCTTTGTCTATAAACATGGTCATGTATAAACACTACTGCAAAAAACTTATTTGCAATGATGTCTGATGTGGTCAGATATTTTTTGTGGATTTTTATAACAAACAGAAGTCAGGGAAACAGGGTACTTATTAGGGTACTCCCATTAGTTTTTTTATGTAAGGTAATCAAACTTGCAATCTTCAGATGTGAAGGAGCTATTGCACCCAATTAAAGGGATACTTAGAGTCAGCTGTTTGACTACTTTTGTTAAAATCAGGCCTGTTTTGGGCCAGCCCTGCCCAATTTAAATCTGACTAATTTGTGCCCTTACCATCAGAGCTAAGCTGCCAGCACCCTGCCTCCATCCGTCACTAGCGGAACTGCTGACGCAACCGGAGGGCACTTGGGAATCTTCGCAGTCATAAGATCATTTTACCCTCCCCAAATCCTAACCCTATCCCTAACCTTAACCACTGGGCGAAATTCCAATCACAGAGCGCCAGGAGGATCCTCTCTGATGCACGTCCTCTTCGTGAGTCATCAGTTCCGCATGTGGCTGATGTTGCCAGTGGGGGCAGTGTTCAAGCATAATTAAACATGGGCTGTATATATCGTGAGGCATGAACAACCGAAATATTATGCATGGGTATGAGATCAGGTTTCCACGATCAAAAGAAATTCTTGAAGACCTGAAGAAAAGAGATTAAAAAGCCATTTCTAAGGGGCTCCACCAAACCACAGTCAGAGCCATATTATCCAAATGGAGAAAGTTTGACCGTCCCAAAGTTTAGGTCACTTGGCCGTTCCGCAAGGCTCAAAATGACCCAGAAAGGCACAGAGAACTCTAGAACAACATTCAAGGATCGGCGGGCCACTCTCTCCTCGACGAAGGTCATGCTGGTCCAAGAGAGTTGGACCTACCTCAGTGAAATGAGCTACGTTGAAAGAACATCAGCCTATCCGCAGACACCAGCCACCCTGGGGCTTTCGGCAATTTGTCCTTTTTGGTTCCTCTTTGTTGCCGTACGGCCCCTCCTCTCCGCTGTGTCCCCAGGAGCATTTGTGCAGGACATGATTGCAGCGCTGGAACAAAAGACACAAGTCTTAATGTTCTCACATATCATGTGTTCTTCTCCCTGTCTTCAGTAATAACACGGTTCCGGTGACCGATTATCCAAGCTGATAATCAAGAGTAACTATGGTCAGACTGAAGTGTCACATAAGTATATGCTGTGTAAAACCTGCACCAGACAATAGCAACGTTAAATAAGCCCGTTCTCCTATGTTAGATAATTGGATCAAATCTGATCATAATGCAAATGAAAGCTGTGAAATTACTTCCCTTGCATTGATTTGTATTGGTGATGGAGTGTTGGCCCACAGGCATAAAGAGAGTTACAGTGCCCTCTGTATTTATTTGTGCCCTTGTTAAATGTACCGAAAGACATGATTCAACAGAAAGAAACTGGATGTGGAATAGTCTATTTTTGCTAAGGTAAATTTGAAAACAAGCCACTCCGTTTTCGACAGAAAGGTGTGGTATATATTTTTTTAAACAGACGTCAGAATAATTCACGCCTCTCAGTATCTACAATCAAAGCTCAGCAGAGTAGGGGAGGCACATGTTGAGAGAAACACCATGCTGACTTTAACCATGGCCATAGTTGAGAAGAGCCGGACCAAGAGTTCCAATGTACCCGCACTAGCAAATGGCGAATAAACGTGAAACATGCCGGTGGGTCTCATTTACTTTCACTGACTTGGAGGCTCAGGCGGGGTTGAAGAAGCGTGTATTCGGATCTACAGAGACATGGTAGAGTGAACAGGTTTGAATACGGTTTGTTTCCGTGTTTTTTAAGCACCAAAAAACAACAGTTTTCTTTCTCTGGAATTATGTTTTTGGTTACATATAACAAGGGTATGAATAAATATGGAGGGCACTGTATCTATAGTTTTTTTTTATTTTTATTAATGTTGAAAGAGGATTTATAAGTGAGAAGCATGGAGATTATAAAACTCGCCCAACATTACTTTAATCTTTTAAATAATAATTTCTGGCTTTTAAGTTAATGTTAGCTATTCAGTGCAACATTTTTGCTCTTTGTTGAAAATGCCAGAGGCTGAAGACACAAAGACCCTCACTGAAGGGTAGAGTTTCAATGGCGATGAATAAGAAGGTGACTAAGGGCCTGGATATAGTAACAAAGGAAGATTACATGAAAGGAGACCCTGGATGAAGGAACGCGAGGTTGCTACGCACCCCCAAACCCCACACGGCCTGACAACAGACCTGACAACAGACCTGACAAAAATTTCATTTAATTCCGTCCTTCTGAGAAAAAGAAGACGTTTTTAAAAAGGCAGAGGAAAATACTCCTCCAGAATGACAGACGGCAGCACGCAGACATAAACAAAACAACCTCTGTGCAGCAGGACCACGCCCTCTGAGCTGCAGGACCACGCCCTCTGAGCTGCAGGACCACGCCCTCTGAGCTGCAGGACCACGCCCTCTGTGCCGTAGGACCGCACCCTCTGAGCTGCAGGACCACGCCCTCTGAGCTGCAGCAACGTAATGCCAGCCTTCCCACCCAGGACCTGGCAAATCACGGTCCATGCTGCCTGCCATTTTATCACTGCTGGCCATAAACGTGGAAAGCATTATTTAGCACCTCCACTGGCAGAAGGAGCCCCTGAGCTGGAGACGTGACTCTGAGAGTGGCGGCGTGTGACTGATTGGGCGGCCAGACAGAGGATGGCAACTGGCTGGCCACGACAGTAGATTGGAAAGGGGATTTATCTCTATTTATTTTACACATTAAAATCCATATGTTCAGCTGGATGACGCCTTTCTGCTAGTGCAGTTACAATGCTAACATGTTGCTGGAACTTCAATGCAAAGTTACGGGAACGCCATATGTCAGGCGGCCTTATGTAAGTCCCTCTGTAGAAAACATGCTGTCATGGCATTCCCTGTGCGTGTGGAACGGTCTGGTTCACTCCTGCCATGCAGCGAGGAGGAACTGGAACGCCTCGTGTCGGAGGCTGACTGCCACGCGGACTCCGTGCCTGCAGACGAGGGTGCTGAGTATGGACATGGACCCCGGCATGGACCCCGGTTATTTCCAATCCACTTATTAATCGCAGACATGGTGCCTCCGGCAGCACAAAGCTCTGCTCTGTGGCCGCACAGAAAGCCCTCTTGCAATAAAAAAAAAACGTGAATTCTCCCTCAGTGATCCCTTCTTTGGTTAAAAATTGATCAACAGCTGCTCAGAACGAGAGCTCACTCTGAACATCATCGCTGGTGAGTCAAACCGTACGTCCAAGGCGGCTCGCGGACTAAATCTCTTAGCTTCCTTCTAAAGGGCAAAGCCGTGCTCTCCTGTTTAAGTCCTCAATGCATAATTCCCCCGTGGCCCTAGTTCCTAGGCGAGACATTTTTCGGTGAGAAGAAATTTTTCCAACAAACCAAAAATTGAGCACCAACGCAACCAAAGTCACCCTCTCGCTAAGGCCAGGACCATACCAATTTAAAAATTACTCAATTTTCCTGAGTCTTTCAGGAAGGGAAACTCAAGCAGAGAACGATTTGGTTCAAACGGACACCAAAATTTGCTTCTTAAAAGAATCACTGTCAGGTATGTCAATGCGGTCCTGGCTTGGGGCGTGTCCTTAGGGGGCTGGGCCAGCCTATCAGTCTGGCTTGGGGCGTTTCCTCAGGGGCTGGGCCAGCCTATCAGTCTGGCTTGGGATGTGTCCTCAGGGGGCAGGTCCAGCCTGCCAGTCTGATGCCTTTCCCGGAGGCTGTGTGCCACCGCCATCCCTTGTTGACACCTGGTTCCAGGGTTCAATACCCTGATAGCAGTTAAAGTAACAGGCCAGTAAATGGAAGCTATTATCAAAAATACACACCGTTATACAATACATTTACTGATATTTGGTAATATTCAGAAATATTTCTTCAATATAAAGATTTTATTTTTTCCCCAAAGAGTGAGGTACTAGTTTTTAATAGTAACAAAGTTGGCTGTAAGGAATGCAATGTTGTTAGCGAAATTAAGAGACATTCCTTCCACTGAGGACAATGAATTGCCACCACTTTAACCAATCAAATTATTATATGTGTATATTGATTATTACATTTTGAGTGATGATTAATAAATAACAACCCGTTTGAATAAAGTCAGGGTTTGCCTCTGATTTGCAGTGCATAAATCTGTCCCTAAAAAATTCCAAGAATTGACATCAATAGGAGGCATTGGTGAGTGTTTATTTATGTAAATTCTATGTAACCCTAGCCTCGCTACAAAGACGTGGACAGTCTGCTTGCAGTGTTACGACCAATGTCACAAAACCTTTGGGGCTTCCACTCTGTCTGAAAAATTCCCAGTGAATTCTGCATGTGACATTTGCTGCAGACTGGCAGATGCAGGTTTACTGGTCACCGTTTGGGTGAAATGAAGGGACCGCTCGGCACTGCTTTGGTCATCACCGACCGCTCAACAACGATAAAACTACGGCAGTCACACCAGTCAACTCTCCTCCCCTCAAAATGCGGCCTGGAGGCTCGGGTCATTTTGGGGAGTCAGAGGTGAGGGAGGTAAGCTTGGGGGGGTGTCAGGCTGTGGGCGAGTGGCGGGTGTCAGCTTGTGACGTGAGCAGGATGGCAGTCTGGTAGCAGAGTGGAGTTTGGAAGCTAGTCCCTGCCTCGTCACTTCAGCTGCGTCACCCATGGCTGGCAGGGCAGTTTGTCGGCCAATGGGCGGAGGGTTGCTGCGGCCCTGACAGAGCAGACCTTTGTGGATGCCACCATTCCCCTGTGCCCTGGCCAAGAACAGAAAATGCACAAAGAGGGCCCTAAGCAGCCCATGCCTAACGCCCACAAACACCGTCCCTGTCGCCCCTCGGCAGGAAGAAACCAAAGACACGGAGAGAAACCGCAAGGAACCACGCACAGTTCGGGAGACCGCTCTCCAACCGGCAGGAAACCTCCCCGCATTCGCACCCATACCTTAACTCCTCTTGTCCTTTTACCCTTGGATTAAATCTTCAGGGGACATCGAGGTCAGGCTTTCCAGAGGAGCCAACAGAAGCACGCTCGCGGATTGCAGCTCTGCCCTTTTCTTTCTCTGGGATACGGCAGTCTATCGATCCTCCGAAAGGAACGCGGTACCCAGAATCCGGCATCATCCTTGTCAATAGAATTTTTGTCTAGGCACAATCTTTATTTAATAAATGTAAGAAATCAATAGCTTTATTGGACTAAAATTAGGACAATAAGTGACAATGTCAGTGAGTTGAGGTTATGGTGGGTCAAGTGGAGGGGGAGGGGGCGGGGGCGGGGCGAATAAATAAATAAAATATAATAAACAATTTAGCAGTCAGTCTCGACGACACCTATAAGCTGAATGTCAGTATAACATATCTGTTCAACCCCTGGAGTGGACCTAAGAGCCCGCAGAAAAGCTACAGTGTACCACGGAGGGAAAGCATTCTGACGTGTGACTGAATCATTGTGGACACACAGGACAGGGACCGGGACAGGGACCGCTCTTGCACCGTTCCGTAAGGTTCTTAAAAAGGGTTAACCTAATTTCTTCCATCGAGTATCCAGCTTTGTGAATAGGACAATATGAGCAACCTTGAAAAAAAGGATGTCTGCTCAACACGTAAGTAGCAGCCAGCTGCCACTGTAGGTAAATATATTAATCGTTCGGAGATCGAATAAGGGGGATTTCTGAATATAGAAATCATTGCAGTGAGCAATGGAAAATTACCGTGGACTGAAAGAGGGGGGGACTAAAAGCAGACAGGGACTTTGAGTGAACCGCCATCCAGACAACCTGCCACAGTGGAGAGGGTTGGAGCTGAATGCTCACACTGAGTGGCAATTATGACCTATTTATTATTAATTATTCCTTAGCAGAAGCATTTATCTGGGCCACCAACAACATTCCTTTATTTTTATATTTTGAGCGAGCCAATACTTCACAATGCGGGTCTGCGACCAAGCTAGTATGTGAACCCAGAACTTGCGGAGATAGACATCCCTTGTGCACTTTCACGCCTCTCGTAGACAATCGGCGCCTCGCGCATTGTCGAGCGAAACGAAAAATTTCCACGCATAGCCCAGCTCGTTCTTTCTGCTGCGTGAACCGTTTTCCGCCCAACACAACAAGCGCGTTTGTTTTGTGAATGCAGCATTTCCTCCACTTTTCTGCTTGCAGTGGGTCCTTTCCCTGCAAGATCTGTGCAATCACGCCTTCTGGTTTTGACGCTTTACTGACACGGGGGGAAATTCATGCAGTGTCTCCAAAATAACTCACTAAGTCTTTCTGCATTTGTGATGGTGCAGACTTCTTTCTCCTTCACCTGTCTTGCTGTGCCCCACACATACACACACAGACTCGCAAACTTCTTCTGGCTCCGCACCTCTAAATAGCTGAATTGGTTTAAAGTCACAGGGAACAAACATTCAAACCTATCAAAACCACTAAGTGGCACCAACTGTGATTGGACGGACATGGCTTCAACGAGCGGGAGATAATCGTTCATCCAACTTGGTTCATGTCCAAAGGCCAAAAGGGCAACATTGCCAGTGGAAAGGATTTTTAAAAATAAAAGTTAAATTCAAAATAAAAGAAAAAGAATGCAGACTAATGTGCTGACCCCCTCCACCCTGTAGAAAGGTGGTGTAGTATGGGGTAATGCTGTGTGCTGACCCCCTCCACCCTGTAGAAAGGTGGTGTGGTATGGGGTAATGCTGTGTGCTGA
>JAOYSI010006912.1:0-10147 GCA_025775065.1 Hiodon alosoides | reverse complement strand
GCGGACGGGGACTTGCGGCCTGGAGAGGGAGTTTTCACAGCGGCGGACGGGGACTTGCGGCCTGGAGAGGGAGTTTTCACAGCGGCGGACGGGGACTTGCGGCCTGGAGAGGGAGTTTTGGCTTTGGGATTAAGGAGCTTTTGTTTCCCCGGGGATGGGGTCTTAGCCTTCACGCGAGGGGACTTAGCAGGCGAAAGCGTAGCGCCCGGAGAGGCAACCCCCTTCTTTGGACTCTCGAGGGCCTTCAGACGTTTCGGACTCGACTTTTCAGCACACAGCCCCTGCGAATGGCAAATTCAGACAAACTTCAGCAACTGCACAGGCCAAGATAACCCGCATAAGCGCACCCGGAGGCGATGGCCCCAGCACTCGCCTGTTTCAAACCAACCGCAGACGCCCTATTCAGCAGCGAGTGGCGCTTCTGCAGAACAGACAGGCTGCTCCTTCTGGGGGTGGCGCCTTTACGCAGCGGAGAGTCAGGGGGGAGACGCTTGTCAAACAGCTCGGGGCTTAAATGACCGCCAAACGAAACCCGCTTCCTTTTCGTTTGAGGTGTTGGCAATGCGACGTCAAGATCCCCGCTCTTCCGTTTTTTACTGGAGTACAGACGACCTAAAGGAGACACTACCATAATGAACTGAACCATCGACAAGTCAAAAACTGTAATTAAAAAAACACTTCTTAATGAGGGAATTAAATGATTATTGAATGGTACTTTGAGATATTTCCATCACTACATATTAAAAAAAGCCATAAGGTTTCAACCCCACAAATTTATAACCAACACAAATGAAAAAAAAATTATTCACTTAGATGAACATCCTGAATAAATGGACTCACCTGAGCTTGCTTTCTCTTGTCCACTAGGTGGTGCTACAGATTCAAGTTGAAAAACAACATCTGAAGCTGTGAGTCTTTTTCCTGCACTTTTCCTGGGTGAAGTTCTCTTGGCAGGGCTCACTTCAGCATCAGCGACCACTTGGTTCAACTCAGAGGCTGACTGGGCTCTAGGGGTCCGTTCAATACTTCTCCTGGCTTTGGGCGTTTCGTACCCTTCTGCGTCTTTAACTCCTTCCCCATCAGAAGGATCCTGGGAAACGACCTGCGCTGCCACTTGCTTGGGACGAAACTTTTTGGGCGTACCCCGTCGAGTTTTCTTCTGAGAGGCAGGAGTCCCCCGGCCCTCCGGGACACAGGGGGCATTAGAGGGGTTCTGAACGGAACGCCCACCTTGGGAAGAATCTTCCTCCTGCCCCTCCGCCGGGGCTGCCGGAGCAACCCGAGAGGCATCTTCTCCCCCGAGGATCTTCAGAGGGCTCCTTACCCCACTTCCGGAACCTTCCGCCGAGGCCTCAGTTTGCAGTGCAGCGCACACCGGCTTCTCCGCCTTGCGAAGAGAACCGCGCTCCGACGGTTTCCGTGGCGACTTTGTGTCAAGGTTCTGCTTCATAATCTGATAGAGCTCACAGAACGGAGAAAGGCTCTTCTCCTCACTCTGTTCCAGGCCAGCACGGAACACATCCATTGACCCACCCTGACCACTTTTGCCTGTAGTAGACTCCAAATTGCCAGTATTGGTTCCATCTTTCAAACAAGATTTTTCTGCAAAAGGACGAGATGCACCAAGAATAAACATTAAGGTACTCATTGCATTGTATGTACCATTAAAACAGATCCAAAATCAGAACAAAAAGTACACAGTACAAACCTGAAGATGGCAATGAGGATTTCCCTTTTTCCACTGACTCTAAATTACCGTGATCCCTCACCTGCTGGTCATGTAGGACCTGTATGCGATACAAACCATACAGTTTCTATGAATGATCATCATCACAAACGCAAATCGTGCCTCACACATAAAACCATTCGCTTTGAATAACTAAGCACTTGCAGAACCACTGCACCACAAATCACACATGCAAAGTTTGAGTTACTAAATTTCACCCACCAAAGTTGAAAATTCCTGTTCTGGATTCATTGTGCTAGTGTTATCCAAGTCTAAATATCACCAGAACTGCATTACCAAAAAGCCTGCTCGATGACCTAAACTGAAGACGCTTGTAACATCATTAATGTAATGTTTGCATCAAAAAACTACAAATTGTTAAAGGTGACTTTTTGGAAAAAATATAAGACACACCCCTTCAGGCCTTCACCCAATACGTACAAAAAGACTTCTGTAAGAACAAATTCTCCGTTCTCCACACCCATGTGTGGAATTTTTTTTTTGGGGGAAAACCATTATTCACGAGTCTAAAAGCTGGTGTATTGCTTGGTAATAGAAACAATAATTCAAGCCGTTTGTCAAAGATTAAGATCAGGACATTATTAATCTTTGAATACTGTAAACACTCAAGGAATATGCATTTTTTCACAACTGAACCTTTAAGCATCAATCAAGCATTATAGAAGAAGTTTGAATACCTGAAGAGTTTCACATTTTCCGGACACGGATGGTCTCCTCTTCTTGGGGGTTGGCTCTGGAGGATACTCAAACCTAGATATGAATCACATGAAGATCTCACTCCTAAAACCATCTAGTCAGTGCACTGATAACTGCAAGACAAACATAACCGCATCATGGAACGCTGTGGAGAAATACCATTAGAGGTGATACGTCTTGTTTACAGAACACTTATGGAAAGACTTTTAATTAAGACTTTGGGAAGATGACTTATTGGTGTGAAGTCGAGATGAAGACCACATGATTGTCAAAGACAAGGGAATGTTCCAGGAGACATTACTCAGGGGAAAAAAAAAAAACCTATCGAATCAAGCCTTTTCCAACATGAGAGAAACAGCATGGTTCTTCCTACTAAGACAGAACTTACCTGAAGGAACGATCGATTATTGTAATTAGATCACCGTGCTTCAGTCGTTCAGACTGACGCATAACTTGTCCATTTATGCGAGTAGGGTTAACTACACTCAGATTGGTTAATATGACCTGGTGGGGAACAAAAACATAACCAGGTTTTACCATGCCTTTTGGGTACACACGCTGCTTACGGCCATTTAACGTGAAAAAAGTACCTCTTTATTTTCATTCAGTTCAATTTTGCAATGCTCCTTGGACACCTGAGATAGTTGGATCCTAATGTCACAATCAGGATTCCTGAAACACATATGGAAGTCTTTATAGAGGTAGCAGGCCCAAACGCCTAGGCAGGCACAGATTTAAATGAACAGATAACTAAATCAATGCCGTTGTATAACGAACTCACCTCCCGAACAAGCAAGACGCAGTTACAGGGAATTCCGTGCCATCTACACCACTCCTCTTGATGACGACCAATTTTCCATGCAAAGGCATGTTGAATTTCTTATCTATAGTATGATGTGGGGTAAAAATGTATGACCGGCACGGTTAATGTACTTAAACATTTTGGAAACTTAGAATCACAATGGAAACGTGCATTCGCCGTGAACAACCACGTTGTGAACAACCACGGAACTTGTGTACGCGAAATCTGAATGAAAAGCAGAATAGTCCTAATTAAAGTAACCCGAGACAGACAGCTAGGTAGGCGCTCCTGTCCACGAGAGCATGGTGGACAACCTCGTGCAAACGCTTGAACCTATTTCGGCAGTTTCCAGGAGCAGTTATGACGCAAAACACTTCAACATAGATTAGTAAAATGTGTCATGTTATCAACTACATCTACACGACACCGTAGTAGTAAATGCATCAATCAAAGCCGATATTAGGAAATGTGGCGCGCAGAACTAACTCCCAAAAACGATTGACTTAAGTCACGTTGGAATAGCGAATCATACATCCCATAGCTAAACAAGTTGGCCACATTATAGAATGACTAATATCCAGAAAAACCAAATACAGGCATCAAGAAAGACTGGCAATATCAAAATATGTCCGTCTATAAACATAACTGCTATTAAGTTAGCCAACCCACGTTTGAAGGAAAGATATATAAACCGTTATAATTTACGCACTAACACTAAAGTGTCCAGATAGACCATTAACGAGTTAGATCTTAAACCGGCGGGAAATTTTAAGCGGTCGAACATACGGTATATTTTAAAATCACATAATAGTTTAGGGTAACCGTGCTAAAGCAAAAACAAAACTTACCAGCACAGTTTAAAATAACCTTTAAGACAACGAGACTCCCATTAAGTTGCAGGAGACGGTGATCTTCCAAAGTTAAAATAAAAAATATCTAAAAACAGGGAAACACCTACAGCTCTTACTGCGAACACATCGGTTGCTTCCTAAATTCTGTCTACTGAATGTGGTAGCTCAACCGTGTGTGTTGTTCACGTTACCGTATATCCCTCCGCCACAATTCAGTGATCAACCTTAAATGACACATTTTTAAACAGTGAGTTTCCGCAACGGATGTACTTAATTATACATTTATTATACATTTTGTAAAATGACTACTTCACTATTTGTAGATTTAATTTTAAAATGATTACAAGGACTATTTTGTTTACATCCGAGGGGAGCGATATCAGGGCGAGTAACCGATCACCATTTAAAAATGTTTGAAATTCCGCGCGAAGAAACCCTATTGGCTATAAAGCTAACACACCGGAGGAACATTACGAGGAGGCGGTAGCTTGAGTTTGAAAGGACAGCGACAGACAGCTCGTATGGCCAATCGAGGGAGCAGGTAGGGACCCAAGGTTTTCAATAGCAGTTCCAGATAAAGGAGTACGCGATTCATTTTATCGGCTTTGACGTAGTGAATTAAGTAACGTCGACTGTAGCAACAATGCGTCGCCGCAATACGCTGTATAGTGAAATGTAATCTTATAGCTTCATTCAGAAATGACACTTTATGACTCGTTACTGTTTGCAGTAATCCCAACACTCGAAAATTACTTGAAGTATAGCAGTACTTAGAGTTTTCAAATTGTGCAATTTTTATTAATTAAATATTTCACACACAGAAGGAACATACAATTACTGGGATCATAGGAACTATGCAACAAACTTACTATATATATTATTTTATTACAAATTTCATGATGTGTAACTGGGATACTGGGTACTTGGCGAAGTCTGCGCTGCCGAAGCAAATGTTAAGTTATTTACTAGGTAAGTACCCAAATGGTTTAAAACCAAATGCAGGAAAAAAGATTACCCTCTTATTAGTCAAAAAAAGTCTGATTACATTACTTTTCTAACATAATCTGTTATACAGTGACTGTCAAACAGAAAATATAGCTGCAAGAAACCGTGTCAAAACTTTTGGCCGTTGAGTCAATCATGATAACATACAACCCATGTTACTGAAGTTTCATGCTGGACAGCCAATTTGATTTGAAGTTCCTGAGAAGATTCATTCTGCGGATTGCTTTAGATTCCTAGAATGTCAATTTTAGAGTCAAAGTTCAACTGCATGTACATTTCACATTTTTCGAGACAAAAAGTTAAATACATTTGCATTTATCTTGCATTATGTAACAATGCTACCCAAAACTATCAAATAAAAAACGATATCAAATTAAAACATAAACTGATAAATATCATCAAATTTTACAGAATACAGAGTAATATTGTGAAGCCTAAGTGGGTTTTAAATACAGCTAGCTTATTAGATAAGTCACTGAGGGCCACGGTGTTTGCTGGTTTTTGTTTAGCCCATCAAACTAAACTATATCAATATAAAATTATTTGATATCAATAACTATTAAAAAAATAAACTTATTTTCTAATACTTCTTCACACGGGGTGGCATTGGCAAAAAAAATTAGTGTCATTTTTTTGGGCGTTTCCTGTAGTGCCCCCTATGGTCGGGTCAGGGCCAGTCTTCTTCTCGGAGTGGTGGGTGTACATGAGAGTAAGTGTGCAAATGTTCAGCATTTTTTTACCATGTCGTTTTTGAGTTATTGAGCATAATCGGGGAGGCGAATAATAAGTAGGCAGTTTGCTATTAAGGTCCAGTTCTGTCGGTCATTAAGTTGGCTTGGTGTTTCAGTTTTATTTGTTACGTGCAATGATAGATCATTCAACCAACGAACAGGTGCAAAAATATATCAACCATGTGTGAACTTTACATGTCAGATCTGTGTCATTTTGGTAGGACTTTGGAATCCAAGGTGGTTTTTGTGAAAAAATTTGAACACCAACCAGTTTTAAAACTATTTAATACCGCAGCCTGCATTTACATGGACCCCGTGAAGACACTCAATGGCGTAAGAAAACAAGCATGTAATGTATCAGACTAGTTCAGTCACAGACTCAGAGTACAATGATAATTATATTTGGCAAATTTACCAGAATCGCTCCATCATGGTTTCCAAATACTGTGGGGGGCAGGGGGGGTTTATACAGTAAGATACATTGGAGCAGAAATACCGTTATGAAGACATTTCATCATTTATTTATTCATTTTAATATCTGGATCTGTAATAACATCAGTGGTCATCCCTCTCGAATCTATTTTGTGAATATACATCTGAATTTTCACAACCACTGAACCAACTGTGTTTCAGAGGGATATAAGGGGGAAAAAAGACGTTTGGAAACAGATCTCCTGCAAAAAAAAATTAAAACCCAACTGGGAGTAAAAATGAATTATGATTCCCTGACCACAGAAAGGCAGACCAGGGAAATGCGGTAATTTCTTTCAGGGTTCTCTTCAAAACCCTTGAAGGGGAAGCAAAACTGACACCAGTGCAAGGATCTCAGTTCTCCTTTAATGTTGGCCGTTCGTTTGCAGAGGTCCTGCCGTCGTCACATCCGTCTTCCTTTTCATCCCTTGTGCTTGTTTTCCTATCTTAGTTTGGTCACATTTTCCCTACAAATTAAAACCGTTCACTGGAGTCACTTGGTGACCATTGTTTCCTGATCAGAATGATTGCTTTTTTTTTTTCTAATCAATATATGGCACTGTTTCATGCAAAAGCAGGAGTCAGAATAAGTCCAATAAATTAAGCCGTTCAAAAATATACCTGCAGTTTTGGACTGCACGCCTATGATTTCGCCTCGCCACTCTTGCATTATAATAAAAAGTATTTACAAAATCAACACATTTCAAGAGCAACGCATGTGCCACGTAAAGGCATACATCAGGCCATCTGCATGGATTAATACGCTTCAGATTAGCATCCAAAGCCTGCCGTCTATAAAATAAAATAAAAACCCGGCCAGAAGTTCAGCAGTCCACGACTGCGCAGTTACAGATCGCATTGCAGAGCGGAAGTACCAATGACAACCAATTAACTGCCTAACAGTGATCCCCGCTCATTTTACTACCTTGTTTGTTTGTATTACAGTGTGTACGCTTGAAGTATACGGTTCGTCACAGCTTTTGTTAATATAATGCTCGTGTTAATATAACCTGTGCTTGCTTAGCAGATGCCCTTTACCCAGGGCTTATATTCTGAATGGAAAACAAAAAAATACTCTTGATCTCTAGGTTAAATAACAAAAAATAATCTAAATAAAACAGGCCCGTCGTTGATTGCGGTCTTCATTAAATGTATGAATGTGCTTATACTATACACATACTGCAAATAAACATTTAACATGTACATAAAAGTAGAAGAATTCACTGTCAGGCTCAGTAAATCTTTACATTTGTACTACCTACAGAATTTTAAATATTACAGCTGTTGTAAATATAATTTTAAAATAACTCAACTGCTATAAAACAATTTCAGGAAAAGAAAACGTGGAAAAACCAAAAATAAACAAAAATATGAACAAAGACACAATAAAAATCTGATGAAGTATCATAAGTACAAATGTAAATAATACTGTCAAAATCCGAGACGGAATAGTTCATTTACACTATGTCCAATTTACAATTTTCATAAGAAATCTTTGCATTTACAGTTGTAATGGAGTGGGTAACATAAGGAGGTCTATTTGACAATAATGTACAGCCGTAATGCATCTTAGTTACATTAAGGGCGAGTGCATAGCGAGAAGATCATTTAACCCAGTTAAGACAGGTTTTTTTAAACAAACAAAACGAACAATTTATGTTTAAGGCATTCCCATGTCATTTAAAATTGGCATAGTCAGAAAATATGTCCACAAAGTCCTGTACCACTCTGTAGCAGAAGTCATATTGTTCCTGAAAGCAGAAGACAAGCAGAAGACAGGTGTCAGTCTCTGAAGTACTGCGGAACCCCCTACGCGATCCCTCCAGATGGTACGGGCTGTCCCGACACTACATACCACGGTCTGCACCATGTGCGGTCTCTGCATTCGTAAACTCTTCACCGTCTGGAAGACGTCCAGCAGACCCTCAGCCTTCACGCGCTCCAGGATGTTGCTCAGGGCGATGAACGTACCCGTCCTACCAGCCCCGGCACTATGGAACACAAGGACGATCAGTCAGGAGAACTGCCAAAAAGGTGCTTAACCTACCTACACTCCTGGCACTGGTCTGCCGTATCAGTGGGTAACATGTAACATTACGCCACTCTGTGTCTGCCGTATCTGTGGGTAAAATGTAACATTACGCCACTCTGTGTCTGCCGTATCTGTGGGTAACATGTAACATTACGCCACTCTGTGTCTGCCGTATCAGTGGGTAGCATGTAACATTACGCCACTCTGTGTCTGCCGTATCAGTGGGTAGCATGTAACATTACGCCACTCTGTGTCTGCGGTATCTGTGGGTAACATGTAACATTACGCCACTCTGTGTCAGCGGTATCTGTGGGTAACATGTAACATTACGCCACTTTGTGTCTGCCGTATCAGTGGGTAACATTACGCCACTCTGTGTCTGCCGTATCAGTGGGTAACATTACGCCACTCTGTCTGCCGTATCAGTGGGTAACATGTAACATTACGCCACTCTGTGTCTGCCGTATCAGCGGGTAACATGTAACATTACGCCACTCTGTGTCTGCCGTGTCAGTGGGTAACATGTAACATTACGCCACTCTGTGTCTGCCGTATCAGTGGGTAACATGTAACATTACGCCCCTCTGTGTCTGCCGTATCAGTGGGTAAAATGTAACATTACGTCACTCTGTGTGAGAGTGTCAGCTTGCCAATTCTTTATTTTTATTTTATAAATCTGCCTTAATATTAACATCCCACAATATACCTATATAATGCCCAATTCACAAACTGATGGCAGTAACAAAATAATATGCAGAAATGTAATCATACATAAACATCGTACCGACTGCAAAAGTGTGCGGCAGGGTTGAACGTGAGGATTCCTGACAGCTTTAGAAACTTTTTAATAACCATGTAGCGTCCTTCGACCCAAAACATTTATAGTTTTGCAAATACTGAATCCAGAACAGGCAGTAAATACCGTCATGGGACTCTTTACTGTTTAAAATTCTGGACGAATCTGTTAATAAAGTAGGGAATTTATCATCTCCCAGTGGATATTAAAGGGTCTAGTGGAAAGAGATGAACAGGTAAAATTAAGGCAATAACACAATAAGCACTAAAACAGTACGAATCCTTTTCCGATTGAGTGAGGCTTTAAACGGGGAGGTATTTCACATTCACCTGAAGCCAGTTCCTTTGTATCTTACATCAGGGGAGACCCCACAGGGCTTTATCGTGTGGAAATATTTCCCCTAGTCTAAAGGTATCCCTTTACAGGACAGGACAATGCATTCTGGGGGAGTTACATTAGAGTACAGTACAATAATACAGCAATGGCTTCAGTATAGTAAGCAATACAAGGGCAGCTGAAATATATACTATCCCTACTGTAAATAAACCTTTAAACCCCACATTAAAGTTTCAAATGGAGCTGTTTGAGACACTGCGGTGTGTGTAGGGCACGCTCTTTACTGGCGGTCAGTGATACAGCACATGTCTAGGGTAGTGCAGGGAGAATGCACACGGGTGCGTAGTGTTTCAGATGAAATGGTCTTATCAGAGCCAGTAGCCGAGGTGTGAAGACTGGACCGAAGAAAGGCAGAGCCGGGTGATAAACTCCTCCTGCGCTCCGCACTGCAGAGCCGGGTGATAAACTCCTCCTGCGCTCCACACTGCCAAAGGCAGACCCGGGTGATAAACTCCTCCTGCGCTCCACACTGCAGAGCCGGGTGATAAACTCCTCCTGCGCTCTACACTGCAGACCCGGGTGATAAACTCCTCCTGCACTCTACACTGCAGAGCCGGGTGATAAACTCCTCCTGCGCTCCACACTGCCAAAGGCAGACCCGGGTGATAAACTCCTCCTGC
>JAOYSI010006911.1:11843-22393 GCA_025775065.1 Hiodon alosoides | reverse complement strand
AGAAAGCAATTGTCGGGCTGTGTTGACTGGTGTTGCATTGGTTCTGTTGGGTTGTGTTGGGTTATGCTGTGTTGACTGTTGTTGCATTGGTTGTGTTGGGTTATGCTGTGTTGACTTGTTGTGTTGGGTTATACTGTGTTGACTGTTGTTGCACTGGTTGTGTTGTGCTGTGTTAAATGTTTTCTGTGCTGGCCGCGTTGTGTTGCGATGTTATTTTTACAGCTGTTTCTCCTGGCTCATCCTCAGATGGAATCGATCGGCGTCCTTGTCATGCTTAATTGGTGGAATGAACAGATGCTGGGCTGGTGGAGTTTTATGTGAGGTTTTAACTTTGACATAGACACCTCAGCCAAGGTCAGGGTAAACTCAGCGGCCTGTAATAATTTATAATTATGTCAGCACACAGATGTATGATCAATACGTAATAAAGCTACATTATTGTAAGCTCCTCTTAATTGCGCATCTGGGTTTTCCGTCCACTTTGTAGATGGGGTTTGGGGGTGCTATACTGGAAGCAGGGTGACCTCCTTGCTAATCCGACAATTACCGCTTTGCTCAATTCTTCGAGGTCTTGAAACTTCTTGTCTCATTCTTGCCCAAGTCCTTACTGAGACGTAGGGCGCAACGGCAGCGGGCCGTTCGGTTGTGTTGGGGAAGGCGGTCTTTGCGAGAGGAGAGGTGCTCTTTGTGCAGTCTTGGTCTCCAGTGCATGGCAGTAAAGATTGTGCATGCTGACGTTTGCCTTCACGCTTACCTGTATGGTTGTGTGAAGGTAAGCGGTCTACGGGGACCTACCTATCGCCTCTAAATAGACTGCAAAGTAACTGGAACAAACGTGTTACAGTACAGTCCCCTCCCCTCCAGTCTCCTCTGCGTCCCCTCCCCTCCAGTCTCCTCTGTGTCTCCTCTGTGTCCCCTCCCCTCCAGTCTTCTCTGTGTCCCCTCCCCTCCAGTCTCCTCTGTGTCTCCTCTGTGACTCCTCTGCGTCCCCTCCAGTCTCCTCTGTGTCTCCTCTGCGTCCCCTCCAGTCTCCTCTGTGTCTCCTCTGCGTCCCCTCCAGTCTCCTCTGTGTCTCCTCTGTGTCCCCTCCCCTCCAGTCTCTTCTGTGTCCCCCTCCCCTCCAGTCTCCTCTGTCTCCTCTGTGTCCCCTCCAGTCACCTCTGTGTCCGTGGAACCGAGCAGAACTGTAATAGGTAATGTATTTATCATCCTCTCTCTGTGAATTCATGTGAATGGTGCGACGTGATAGACTTCCGTCTTTAGGATGCCATTACTGTCTGGTCAGTCAGCTGAGGCTATGCGTTCTAATTGAAATGCATTTAATAAAACATAGAAGCTTTTTAGACTTTCAGTCTGCAAGCTTGCATCGTAGCAAGTCTGTGTTTTATAGACTAGTGGTCCATTTGGCTCCCACACAAGTTTAATCTATTGCGAAAACCTGCAAGGGTAAAACACCTTCCCCCTTGCGCTTTCATGGTGGAAGTGAACGTGCCGTTTTCTGAATGTAATTTCATGATAAAATAACTTTCATTTTTTTAATTTAGTTTTAACTGGGTAGTTTGTGCTGGGGGGGAAATGTCCTTGTAATTATTGGGTGAGAATGTCCGTAAAGCTGTTCCGAGCGTTTAGCTACAGTGCTAGGGGCTTTTAAAATAATAAAAATTAAGCTTTTTAATGAAAGAGACGGCACTTTGACTGGGGGTGTCCTTGTGAGGGTGAGGAGGCAGGGGGGGACGTTCAAGCATAGACGATGCCTCCATTTGGCTTAATTGGAGGGGAGGAATCGTAAAGCACTCTGAAGTGCATCTCTTCATTAAAATGTAATGTGGGCTTTCAGGGCCGGGCTTGAGAAAAGACCCAAGTTAGTGTTATTAAACCCCCCCCAGACACGAAAATGAAGACTAAAAGAGAAGAAAACAAATTTATCAAGGCGTACAGAGCCCGGTCATGGCTGAGGACGGATCTACCATCCCCTTGAGTGTCCTGGAGCCGGGGCTGTTGCTGTAATTGCTTTATAATTTACCCTAAATGGGCTTAGCCGCGTCAGGGCGGGGAGATGGGGCACATAATGCTACGTCCGTGTTCTTCTGTTCTTCACTCCATAGTGGCTGTGCTGTGCAGACTGCTGTTTTCTTGGCAATTTAAAATTGACTTTTCCAACACATTCCAACAGAATAACAAAGTTTTAAGCTCTCATCTCAAATTATAATGGCACTATAATCTATCACTTTGGGATGCAAGGTATGATCTCAGGAAATGGCTACTTGACTTACGAACTCTACTCATGAAAGGGTTTATCGAAGGTCTAGGACGGAATAGAGGTGGGTACACCTCCCAGCCTTGTGCTGATCTCAGCGCTGTAGTATAGACTGGAGGTGTGTCTTAACTCGGCCTTTGCTGCATTGCTCGCATTTCATTGGTTCTTTTCGCCTAAGCCTAAACCCACTGGGTTTAATATGCAAATGACTCGACCTCCACTCCGATACAGATCAGCTGTGATTAAATCGTAACCCATCAACAAAGCTGACTAAAATTAGGTAATATTGGGCACAGGCAGAATCTTCACAGGTCTACTGATTCATTGCCCTTGCAAGATAACAGATGATTTGGAAGAAAAAAAAATATTTATGGAAGAAGCTTAAGAAAAATCTGACTGTGTTGTTGGACCAATCTCAACAACACATGAGCTGACTCCTGGTCTGAAGTTTAAATTCTCACATGGCTGTAACTTTAGCATATTTAACACATTTAAGGTGATTGGTAGGATTATCATTGGGAGTTTGTGTAGTACTTCCAGATTGGGCTGGAAAATGAATATGGTCTTCCTTGTAGCACAACAGTGAGCAGGGAAGCAGTTTTCTGACCCTTTAAGAGCGGCCAGCCTGACATACAGTGTCTGCCTGCTAATTGTCAACAGTCCTCAGCTGAGCAATTGGTACAGCTGGAGACAATGGTTTAATCAGCCACGACATAAAAGGCTACGGGTCTGTTTAGTCCAGGCTGGTACCTTAGGAGAAAGTGCCACAGGCGATTTGGAGCTGTTTTGAGTTGAGCTAACCAGTGATTGTTCCTTTTGTGACTCTGATAAAGAAACACGACTGCTGTCACCCTTTTCCCCTTGTCCGGTGGGTGCGGTCCTGCACGTAACGACGTAACACCCTACACCCTCAGTTGTGTTACAGTAGTGAGACATTTAAGCTTGCCGTCAATGGACAGAAATGTAACCGTTGAGCTTAGTCGAAGGTTGTTGTTTTTGAGATTTGACTTTTAAACGAGCGGCCCAAGTGACTCACGGGTCACCTGGGAGAAATGCGGAGCGTGGGCTTCTCGTTCCAGCTGGAGATTCTGCCGCGCTGCTGCGAACACAGAAGGCCTCGAGAGCATTCCTGTGTTGCTGTGGTACACGTTGACCGTCCTGTCACAGCGACACAAACTGTGTCGCAAGTCGACCGTCCTGTCACAGTTTCTGTGTCGCAAGTCGACCCTCCTGTCACAGCTTCTGCATTATTAAGCGTCCCGCTCTGGTGTCCTCACATCAACTTCCTCTCCCTCATCACTGGGACTCTTAAAGATTTATTTTGTCCCTCTCCATCTGTCGGAGGTTGGTTTGATGACAACTTGCTGTGTGTGTGTGTGTGTGTGTGTGTGTGTTTGAATTGTACAGGAAGCTGAGTGTTGGCAGCACACTGTATTGCCCCTAAAGTGTTTAACGTTGGAGAA
Organism: Hiodon alosoides; assembly: GCA_025775065.1. Lineage (NCBI taxonomy): Eukaryota > Metazoa > Chordata > Actinopteri > Hiodontiformes > Hiodontidae > Hiodon > Hiodon alosoides. The sequence continues at coordinate 18,673 of JAOYSI010006911.1, read as the reverse complement.
ATCAGAAACGGCGTTTCCATCCTGGGTCTTATCAGGTCCTGGACCTGGTTAACTGGAATGTATTTTTTTGTTGTTGATTGATGATGATGATTGAGAGGCAGGAAATTGACAGGAGCGGACCTGACGGGTTTTGTGTGGTGGTCCGCTAAAAGTGAAGGATACCCAACATCAGCTAGAGCAGTGACTGCCTCCCCCCCCCACACTGTACTCCACCCACCGTGTCTCTCTGTCCGTCACTGTGATGTGGACCCATCTGCTGCGTTTGTGCGCGCAGTTAGCAGAGTGCAGTTTTTACAGACGCTTATCACTCACTCAACCGCTCCGCTTGTCTGGAAAAGATTTTTTTTTTTTAAATAGTTACAACAAAGAATTTCCCATAGATGCTAGCCCTTGCCATCGCTCTTCCACGGGTGCGGAGAAAGGCTGTACACATACGGATGGTATACGGGTTAGTGTGGCCTCTGCATGCTTTCCAGTTCTTGCAGTAGCGCTTGGGTTTTCTTCCTGAACAAGCACAGACACACAGACCGGAACAGGAGTGTGGCGTGTCTCATGGTGAAATACAGATGCAGGAAAATCCATCTTCCGTGCTTGATTTTGTGAACGACAACTCTGTAAAACAAGCAGATGTTGCCATTTATATAAAGTGCTAGGAGGAGGGGGATGGGGGCATTCCGGCCTTTATTTTCATCATTTTGAGCCACTCAAAGGGGTTAAGTCATCTCTGAGACATTCAAAGTCAGTCTTGACCTTTCCTGTTGTCAGATTAAATTATCTCCTTATTTTTATCTCCTTTATTTACCCCATACACCAGGATTAGGATTCATTTGTTTTTAAATCGGAAACACTAACAAATCATTTGTAATTATAATACTGTTGTTTCAGGATTTATTAGTATATAATTTTTCTAAAGAGCGGCTTGAGTAAGGCTAAAAAAGGTTTAGTATCCTTTAATTGCTTTTCACCCAGACACAAGACCACTAAATTATGGGTGAGTTTTTAGCCCTTAATTATGGGTGTGTTTAACCATAAAGATCTCTTCAAATGATCGCATTAAAACGGAACATATGCTATTTGAATCTTAAATGGGTGAGTCTAGTTGGCAACTTATAAAACAATAAATTAAATTGCCGCTATGTTGATATAATACAAATTGCCTGTTACTGTATATTGTAATGTTAAACATTAATAAAATGCTTGGCTACATGGTACGTCCTGCACTGTTACATTTACAGTTATGCCTTCCATTACACTGCAGGAGTTCCGTTAATGCCTGGCAACCATCATCTGTTAGTTACAGATGCCAATTTCAATTTGCCGTCTTATGTCAACAAAGCAGAGTGACATTACGGCGGCACTCTCTGTTCTTACTGTGGGGAGCCGAGGAACAGGCCCAATCCACAGTGCAGGAACATTACATAGACGGGCCAAATCCACAGTGCAGGAACATTACATAGACGGGCCAAATCCACAGTGCAGGAACATTACATCGACGGGCCAAATCCACAGTGCAGGAACATTACATCGACGGGCCAAATCCACAGTGCAGGAACATTACATCGATGGGCCCAATCTACTGTTACTTGAGCAGGCCAAATCTACGGGAACAGGCCTGACATCGGCCTCCCAGACTGGTCGACTTGCTGGGTCCCCCACGGTGAGAGGCACTGGGATGTTCCTGACTGTAAATCTCCCAAACAGACAAATTGGCACTGGCGTCTGTGAACGGAGTCACTCCTGCCAAAGCTGTCCTGCCAGGCTGAAAAGGTGCAGCGCTGTCGCTACCTGCTGTGTGAGAAGCAGTGGGAGTGCTGTCACCCCAGAACGGGTTCACCCTTCCATGAGTTTGCGTGGGGCTTTTCATTTGTTCAGTGGGCTGGATGCTCGGCGACGATGCATTCTATAAGGCGCTTTGGATGAAGCGGGACGGCATCACTGGCTGGTTGGAGCTCTCTCGGTATTGGCTGATGAGACACGGGGAAGTTTAAGGTTCGTGACACGCGTTTTGGTTTGCAGAGCACGCATCAACGGACGCGATGAGCGGTCTAGCCCCGTTTTGCTCTGCGGTGCGCAGCGAAGCGGAACCTGTGGTCCGTAGGATGTTGGCAGTCGAGTGGGTGAAGCGAGGGGACGGGTCAGGGCACGATTAAGGTCTCGCCCGGCTTGGGGAAGTGTGCCGTATAAAACCCTAACAGGGATTTGCCCTCGTTAGAAAGTCTGCGGATCCCATTGCGACCATCATCTAGAGATGCACAGCAGGTTTTTCCTGCTCACAGCCAGCTCATGCCTACACCGCAGCCTTTCCTATATGCTGTAACAACATGTTTTTAGTGTGTGCAGATATATAACAGTAAGTTTACTTGGACTCGTGCGTTGGATTTTAGTTTCTCTCTCTGTGTTTATCCCTTTATCTCCTTTTATCCATTCATGTTCTCAGCACTCCTCTTGTTATCCTCACTGACATGAGGATTGGCATTTGGATTGGCCTGTTTAAACCATGACGTACCCCTTTTTGTTTTTTGTTTTTAATACCTATTCTATTAAACTGATTTACCAAACCGTGTTTTATTCCGTTTTGATTGCGATGAGAAAGCTCATCGCAGGTAAGAGCGTAGATCCTCCCACTCGAGGGCTCATGCCAATTTACTGCGAGCGGGTAGGCTTGGAAAAAAACTGTAGCGTTTTGCCGATACTAATGACTATCGTGTATTCGCCAAGGCGTCCTGTAACAGACGATTTTGAAAAGCACAGGTGGTTGTTTGATGAGTCTGGGGAGCGTGGCAAACCTGTACCAGTAGTTTATATACAGGCTTCTTTTCTTTTTTTTCCCCTGAACTGAAGGGAGAAAATCCATCAAACAAATTTTTGAAACTAATTAGTGATGTGCATTTCTATAAATACATATAGGCTGAAAGCTGCGATCGGCTGCTTTTTATTAGACCTACAGGAAATGTGATGCTTGTAAGTAAAAATAACAAGTGATATAACAACAAAGGGGCAGACCAGCATTTCTGTTAATTAATCAATTAGAAAAAGAGAATATATGAGAATATAGATTTCCTCTTGAGAATTTCTATTTTTAAGGCTTATTTTCTGGATTGTGTCTTGGAGATTAGCTGAAGCCCTTTACGTGCTGAGCAGATTGAGGACTGTAGACCCATCCCCCATGAGGGCTCAGTGTAGCGTCTGGGCCGGACCTGCCCGTTCCCTTCTATCAGGGCTGAGCCTGCCGGTCCCCTCCTGGTTTGGTGCCAGGTGCACCAGAAACGTAAGGGTGAGATGTTTAGCCGTCGGCTCAGAAAGCACACCCTCAAATGGCGGATAGCTGGAGTAGTGTCTGAGAAACACACGAGCAGCCAAGCCAAGCCAAGCGGATTTAGTGCCGGTGCATTGCTGGCGCCCTGAGGAACTGACTGAGCCTGTCAGTTCCTCAGGGCGCCATATACGGTATATACGGTGACAACAAATAAGAACTAGGTGTGCAGTCTCTGAACGAGGGTGGTCTGCTTCTGTTAGGCTTTCTGAACGTCACCCATTTGGTCTGTCGGGCTTTCCGAACATCACCCATTTGGTCAATGCTGTCCCCCTTTCCTGTACGCCCACAGCCAGCGAGAACTGCCACGACTTCCACCCAATGTTCTTCACCCACGACCGGTCCTTCGAAGAGTTCTTCTGCATCTGCATCCAGCTGCTCAACAAGACCTGGAAGGAGATGAGGGCTACATCCGAGGACTTCAACAAGGTGAGTCGCTGGAGCGGGGCCGTTGCTATACGACAGGAGTGGCTGGGGTTACCTTAAAAATAATGTTTTTAAATCACGGATTTGGACAGGGTTGCTGATGAAAGGGGTGTTGTGTGAACCTGTAACTGTGCTTTTATAATATTATATTTTCCGATGTTCTTTCAGAAAAGCCACTTGGCTAAATCACACCTTCACAGGCAACACAACTTCCATCAACGTTAGAGAGGGACATGAGCAGATATTTTATCTGGAATAAAAGCTCAATCTGCAAATTGTTTTGCTAAATGTATAACTGCATCGTCATGACCCGTTGCCATGGGATGCTTAATCTTTAGAAGATTTACAATTGTTGTATTTCTTTGTATAAATAACTGAAAAATAGATTTTTGCTGCAAAAAAGAGCTCGGGGTCCTATCGTGCAGCTGCATTCATGCTGAAAAGAAAACTTGGTGTGCAGTTGCTTGTTTATGCTTCTTGTTTGTAATTTCTAAGGTGCAAAATGATTTTGGGTGTAAAATGTACCGGGCGTCATCCATCGACGTTGCGTACGTGTCTGTCTCGGTGCCAGTTAGTGTCATTACCCATAAGCCACATGGCCGTGTGGTATGTTTGCTCTCCATCGCCTCGTCCATTGTCTCATCGTGGGTTTTTGCAGCGCACGTCAGCCCTGCTCCCCAACGCGACTGACGGCATCTCCTGTGGTTCATGCGGTGCCATGCTGTCAAACACCGTTGTTTTCAAAGACTGTTTCCAGCCTGCTCCACCTCCTCCTCCTCCTCCTCGTCCTGCGTTCACCTCCTGGTTGATTCGTCACTGCTCGCTTTTTAAATACGAGAAGGTTGCGCAGAATGACCCCAGATTCTTCCTGCCGCTGATCTGACGGGCGGAATTTGAAGGGCAACATTTAGCTTGTTTCCATGGCTACTGAATTCTAATTATCGCGCTCGCTGCTCCTGGTGAAGAAAAGATGGAAACAAAAGAGGGCTGACGTGACTTTCGAGCTCCATCATGTGTGACCGCCCTGCCTCTCCCCCTGTTGGAGACGTGCTGGTGAAGAAAGGCTGATGCGGCGCGTGACCAGAGAATGCCACCCCTGTAAGTCTGAGGAGAGTGACAGTGATTTAGTGGCTGTGTTTTTAGCAGGCAGCAATCCCCCCCCCCCCCCCGCTACCGCCCATGTGACCCTGCCTGTCTGCGATTGGTCCGCTCCGCGGTGGCGTCAGCCCAATCACGCTCAGACGCTCTGATAAACAGAAGCGGAGTCACACGCTTATTCTTTTTGGACCTGAGTGGTTCCAGTCGGGGGGGTGGGTTGTGGGGGAGGCGTGTGTGATTTACGCACAGACACACACACGCACTCACTCTCTCACACACACACACACACACACACACCTCGCACATGGCTCTGCTCAATCCAGTCCTCAGTAAAGAGCTCTGCCCGGGACCATCTGCCGCTCGTGCCCCCGTCTCCCATTGTCTGGCCCTTGGTGTCCGTGGATACGTGAGAGGCGGAACGAATCGGCGCCATGGACGCGGCGGTCGCGCGTAAGTACAGCGGATGCGGTCCTCTCGCCGCCTCCACCTTCATCGCCGCCACCGGGGTGGTCTACAGGGCTCGCCTTTCATTGTTGCCAGGTGCAGGGGAGGAAAATGCGTGGACAGCTTTTGTGTGGATTTCAGGACTGTAATCGGGTTGTGGGGGGATTAAATGTCCCGTCTCCTCTCCTCAATCCGGGGTCAGACATCGACCCCGTTTCTGGGAGATGGTAATGACACGTCGGGGCCGTATTGTGTGTGTGAACGCTGTGTTGCTCTTCGCGTACAGTCCTGGAGGGTTTCTCCACTACAAGCACTTTAGCGAGACGTACGGCCCTTTGTTCTCACAAGTAGGCAGAAGCGTGTATGTTCTGCTGCAACTGCTTGCTTGGGCAATGTTCTAGGGCCATATACCTGAACCAGGTATTTTAGCAAATGATGGCTGTTGGCTTTTTTCCTGAAATCATCAACATTATCTTAATTACTTTTTTTTTTTTCCCCCTCTCTGTCTGACATCCACAGGGGACAATATATTATACATTACTGTCCATGTAAAGGCTGGACAAAACAAGCGCAGGACGTTGTTGTCTCTCTTATTTACACAAATTCTTCATTTAAACTGAGAACTTATTAAAGAGATTCAGAGGTTATTCTTTTAAAAATGAATATAAAACGCATGCGGGGTCGATAAAATTTGCACCATCCTTTCCGAGCCACCTCGGGGAGACCGCTGAGACCGATCTGTTTAGGGATGGCTCATTTCCCATTCCACACAGGTTTAGCCCTCGCCATCGCTGGAATCAAGTCAGCTATTTATAGCCACCACCCCCCAAACAAGATTTAGTCTTTAAAACATAGTGTGCTAATGTCACTCGGAACATGGGACCGCGGGGATGGAGGATCTGTTTGTCCAAGCTAGACAGGGAAGCACGTAAATGGTTGTGATTAAAACCATTTGGCTCCTTAATTATCGACAGGTCATGCGATGCTCACACGTTAATTAAATTGTTTGTATATATTACGTTAAAATTATACATTTTTTAAACGTACAATTTTCTTTTCTGTGTCCCAGTGCCTTCCTTTAGCTCGCGGTTTTCTGTTCCGTTTCTGTTGGATGCATTTGTTATGTGTGAAGGTCAGCAGTGACCTCTTCACATCACATCTGGAATGTTTAGGTCCCTTCAAATTCCTGCTCCTCCCGAGAGGCCGCTGAGGCCATGCATTGTTTTGTCTTTGCTGTTAGGAACGTGTCAGGAATGTAATTTGGCACTTCACGCACGCTCGTTACTAATTAAATCTGTTGTCCAGGGTTCTTCCATTTGCTCTGCTGTAATGTAACAGAATGGGTTAGTATTGACTTACATGCTGTAAAAGTATAGCCATGCCCTGATCTTCAAGGCGGAAGGTTGTGGGGTCTGATCCCGGCGAGACCCTGAATCAGACGTAATATAAGTGTCTCTGGGGCAGTCAGCGTGCTGACACTCAGTGAGGACGTGTCAGAGGAGGTACATCGAGTTGTTGCTTAGGGAAAAATAACCCCGTCGGAACCCTC
>JAOYSI010006911.1:0-11743 GCA_025775065.1 Hiodon alosoides | reverse complement strand
CTGACACTCAGTGAGGACGTGTCAGAGGAGGTACATCGAGTTGTTGCTTAGGGAAAAATAACCCCGTCGGAACCCTCCGGAAACATTTCTGTAGTCCGCCTGTTTGTGGAAAATGCTCTCTACCCAAGGATCTCCCATTGACTGCTGTATTTATGAGACCCACCTGAGCAGATGTAGCCTGCTGAAATCCACTTGTCTCATTGACTTGTGTGTGGATGCCACCCACTTGAACAAGCCTGTTTGTGTGTGTTTGTGGACGTGGGAGTGTGAGACTGTGTGTGACGGTGTTTGTCAACTCCTGTGTGTATGACAGTGTTTGTCTTTGGGGGTTTCCCTGGGAGGACATGAGTGCCACCACATTCTGAGGAGTACATTCTTTATCACTCCAAATGTGATATTTCCACTGCTTTTTATTTTATCCTTCAGAATGGAGACCAGCGCATCTTTACAGGAGCATGGTTTTTTTGTTTGTTTTTTGATTCTGCCATTTTCAGAAAGAAAATATTTTTTTTTACCTGAATATCATGTATGAAACGTTAAAGTATACACATCGAGTCGTGCTGTGGGCGACACTGGTCACCGCCCATTATTCCCGTATAACGTCGGGCAGTAAAACTGTGGTCCTGATGGTCCTTTTTGGGTAAATATCTAGTTTCCCCCGTGAACTGGAGCCCCCACCGTCTTCATAAAGAGTTTCGTAAAAAGGCTTCAGGGAAATCATATTTTCATGACTGCAACCCAAAGCAGCATCAGACTTACATTATTAGTTGCTTAGCAGATGCTTTTATCCAGAACGAATTTCATAGTCTACAATTTTGTAATTTTTTTTAAACATTTATCCGCTTATATAGCTGGATGTTTACTGATACGATTCGGGTTAAGTACATTGCTCAGGGATACAACAGCCATGCCGGAAATCGAACCAACAGCCCTTTGGTTATAAGCCCAAACACTGCTACAACCCAGCTATAAAATAGTTCTATGATGACTCTCATTGTTCTGTTTCAAGCAGAGGAACTAGGTGTCGGAACCAAGTGCAGGTGAACTCGCCGTTCGGTACCTTGTTAGACCCTGTCACAGTAACAGCTGAGAAATGGGCTAGGAAGAAGACGGGGGGGGGGATCACAAACCCTGACAGAACAACAGCCTCAGAAGTGTTTAAAATCCTGCTCCTGAAGTATTTGGAGGGGGTGTTAGGAGCTAAATGCAACACTGCCCACAGCTGGAGCCTCTGTCTCTCCACAGACACCTCAATGCTCTCCGGAGCAAAGCGAAGGAGTCGCAAATCCGCTCATCCAAGCAGAAGTTTTCCTCCTCACAGTTCCAGCTGTCAGGCGTCAGGAGGCCATCCGTACGCGTACGATGCGTGTTTTTCAGTGCCACCAGACTCGGCGATCATTTCTTTGTGTGTGCGTCCACAGGTTACTGCTACATCTTGTCCACACCCATTTCTTGTGTGTTGCTCAACAATGCTGTTTTTTGTCTTTGGGGTGTTGGGGTGGCTGAGGTTAAAGGAACCCTAACCATTGATTACATGATTAAAGCTCGATGTTAGGCCAATCCTGTGCCATGGCAATGCTAATGGTCTGCTGTCAAGTGTCTCACCACTCTGTCAGGACAATGCAGTGAGTACAGACTCATCTGTGCATAGGTCATTTCCTGAGCTTAAGTAGAGGTTTTTCTTCCTGCAAGGCCCAGAACACTAGAAAAGAACACCCATAGCTGAACAATGGCTGAATGAGGAATTGTGTGGGTACCACACCCATGAACAATAGCTGAATGAGGAATTGTGTGGGTACCACACCCATGAACAATAGCTGAATGAGGAATTGTGTGGGTGCCACACACCCATGAACAATAGCTGAATGAGGAATTGTGTGGGTACCACACACCCATGAACAATAGCTGAATCAGGAATTGTGTGGTTAGAGACTGTGAATAAGGCCAACAGACAAGGTTTATTTTTTTGCTCTTTGGTTTGAATTCATTTTCACCTGTCTGAAAGGGGGTAAATGATGATGGAGTGTGATTTTTTCAGTGGTAGTTTGTGATAAAGACCCTTTTTGTCGTTTTGACAGTCCCTAAATGGTGCCGTTACCAACCGTTAAGCAGAATCGAGCAGTGTCTGTGACCGTATCGGAGATGCTGTTCACGTACAGGAACTTGCTGCCCAGTTCGCTGGGCTCCTCCTGTGTTTGGGAGCAGGAGAGGCAGATGTGCAAATAAAATGCAGAATGTATTCCTGTTGAGTCAGAATGAGGGTTGCCCTCCCTCCTGAATTAGTTGCTTATAAAATAACAAAAGGTAAAAAGGTCAGGTGGTGCTCTGCGAGGCTGCTTTGCAACACGGTGGACTGCCTGCCAAGCACGACGCCGGAACTCGATGCGGATTGTGGGATCCCTGGGTGAGGTTTTCTCTCGGCAGGCGTGGCCGTTTTGGGTGGCCGTTGTTTCTCACGTCCAGCCGCAGACTAGGAATTGCCAGCCACTGGATGGCGCACTCGCTGTGTTTGTGCCGACAGTCGGAGCGGTTTCATTCCACCTGCTGTCCGCTATCCCTGGCTTATTTGCAGAGAGAGATGTTACAATTGGCAATGACGTGGCCCAGCTTAGGTCTGTGTTGTTCCAAGGCGGCCCACACCTAACAAACAATTCCCTAGCCTAATTCCCCAGTAGAGACGGGCTTTAGGTTTTTAAGCTGCTTCTTTGTGCAATTTTAGTACTAATGTAAATGACATTTTTATTTTATTAAAGGATTTTGTTTTGTTTTGAGGCCTTGAGCTGAGAGACAACGGGTGACTGAGTTATCATTAGTAGCGGTGCATTGTAGGAAGTCCACCTGCATAGTTTTCCTGAGGGGCCTCATGTTGCTGTCAGGGGCCGTTGAGTATACTTGCATTAATTGTTCTTAATCAACTTTGTACCAGTGAAAGTCATCTAAAGCAGATAGCAGATTAAAACACCAGAAACGGACACGGAAAATAATACAGAAAATACGTTTGTGAAAATAAGAAGTCGATGAAAAAAATAAATAAAAAATGCTGTGCTGCTCCGCCTGAAGTAGAATCAAATCGAACTGCACAAATTGTGACGCAAAAAAAAAGAAACCCAACCCATTCCCACTGGGACTGTGCTAAGTATGGGGGCTTATTTTTACAGCTCTTTTGTTCAAATCAGCCCCGATTCCTGACAGCCTTTTAATCCACACAACAGGGAAATAAGGAAATAGTTTTTCTGTTTGTCTGTTCTGTAAAATATCTGCCAGTGTGTGGCTCCTCGCTGTCTGACGATACCACTGAAGGCAGAACTATATATATGGCTTTCACATTTGATTTTGTCTGGCGGTGAAACTTATCCGTGCTTGGTACCATTCTGCCAATTAAACGATGCCTTGTACCCGGACCAAAGTGCTGTTCCAGAATTAATGTGGATTAATTTGTCAGGCTGAGCAGATGGTAGGCTGCCTGCTATTAAGACACTGGAATGTTTGCCTTGTTGGTTGTATTTTTCAAGGTGCCCGGGTGAAGATTTCTCTGACACATACAGTAAGTGATTTATCGGTCAGGGTTAATTATGCGGCCGTGGGCCGGCCCTGATTTTCACAGGGTACATCGGTAAGTTATAAAAACGCTGCTCATGTGAACTCACAATGAAAGTCATTATTGAGGGAGTACTCTGCCTACGGTCAAGCAGCGTCCTCCTCTATTCCGGGCTCTCTCTCTCCCCCTCTCCTGGGAGTGGAGACCCAGTGCATACTGTAGGGCTGTGGGATCCCCTGGCAAGGTCCCGTTCATTTAACGACAGTTCCCTGAGACAAGGCCCTTACGGGGTCCAACTGAGTGCTAGGCATGTTGGCGGTGATGTCATCCAGGGGATCAGACAGACCGATAATGTTGCCTGGAGATGGACGAGATGGAGATGGAACCGCTCCTCTCTTTCAGGTGCCAGCCCAGGTATCATTCAGACTCTCTCTGGACCGAAATACAGTAACCCAACAGTGCAGAGTCTACGGCTAATCCTGAGGCTGGAGCACAAGGCTACACATGGGTCTGTCACACATGGGTCTGTCATACATTCTCATTGATAAAAACACTACTGGGGGAGGCAGTTTGGAGCATGTGCTTGGCGGGCCGGGGGGGGCCATGGGCCTGCAGTGTGGTGATCACTGCTGTTACTGAACTTTCATTTTGCTTTGTTTGTGTGGGTTTTTCTTCCCTGCCGGGTTTAGCACAATGCAATCAAAGCGGTATGGCGGTGATTTACATCTCTACCGAATGCTTTATTTCATGTTTAATCAGTTCATAGTGCCTCATTTTTGCTTCCCGCGGGTAATTGCAAATGTGTAATTAGTTTTCTTGTTGTGTGGTTTTTTTTTTTGTGTAAATGTTTGGCGTTTTTGTGCACTTCCATCACTGAACTCTGCTTTTGCTTCTGCCGGAGACTGCTCTCCTGCCGTAACACAAGCCCGGTTTGGGTTTACAGGACAGATGCGTCGGAAATGTGAATGCTTTGGGTTCAATTAGGCTTCCTCGTTGTTTGTCTGAAATGTTGGGGGGGACTTAGAAAGGTTGTTATTGTACAACCAGTGTTGTCGTCAGAAGTGACAGCAGCAGTGAGTGATGGATGTGTGTGGACAGCAGGCGGTCAGAACCCACTACTAGCGTGGAACTGTTTTAATGTTCTGCGCCTTGTCACTTCCTGCTGTTTGCAGTACTTGAGATGGTGTTGAGCGTTTTTAAATAAATATGCTTGCACTGGGTGTTTGCCTAACCATGTAGTTCAGAAGCCACACATTTTGTGTATTGGAATTATCTTGTTGTTCTCTGCTTCTCCGTTAACAATGTGTTTATAATGTTGCCGTTTTTCTGATAACTGTACTTCCTATAATTACTTGCTTCCGATAATCCCCAGACATGGTGGGCAACTTAAAGGATTTTTGTGGCTGTTCCTCAGTACAGCTTATTATAAATCTGTCTCTTCCTGTCTTGTTCCTCCACTCCCAGGCCATGTAACGCGCGTTTTCTTAACCCCCCCTTGCAGGCCATGTAACGCGCGCCTCCTCCCCCGGTGGTGATCTAACGCGCGCCTCCTTGTCCCCCTTCGCAGGTGATGCAGGTGGTGAGGGAGCAGATAATGCGAGCTCTGACTGTCAAGCCTAACTCCCTGGACCAGTTCAAAAGTCGCCTGCAGAATCTAAGCTACACTGAGATCTTGAAGATTCGCCAGTCCGAAAGGATGAACCAAGAAGACTTCCAGTCCCGCCCAATTGTGTAAGCACTAACGCTGGTATTAGTCATGAGCTGTTTAGTGCAAGCCGTGAGTCAGCCACGCTTCTTTGTGTTGTCACAGAGGTTAGGTACTCTAAATGCACATGGCTTGGTCTCAATTCAACAACAGCTACAAAAAAAAATAATTACAATTCAAGTACAACAAAACATTTTACCACTGTCCTACTTGCTCACTCTCCATTTATTATTTTTATTATTATTATTATTATTATTATTATTAATTTCATAGCTACAGAATGCATAGAAAAAAAACTGGTGCTGGTGGGTGCCCTGCTGCTGTTTAATGACAGACATTGGGGCAGCAGTAATGGATCCTCTGACAGACCAGTTATGATAAGGTCATGAATCGGGGAGCCCATTAAACCTCTGGTTTCTTATCCAGATATGTTCTTTTCCTTTGGAATCCACTCTTTCCTCCGGATGTTTCAGGCTAGCGACGTTTGAGTTATCGTTTTAATGAGCTGTCCTCCCCTGACTGGGGTTGGGGTTAAAGTGACTTTAAAATGTGAAGGGCTGAGGCGGGCCGTTTAAACGTCAGGTCCGCTCCCTCACCCTGTTTTGTCCGTGTTTCCCCCGCAGGGAGCTCAGAGAGAAGATCCAGCCGGAGATCATGGAGCTGATCAAGCAGCAGAGGCTGAACCGGCTGTGTGAGGGCACCTGCTTCAGGAAGATCAGCTCCCGCAGACGCCAAGGTGGGGAGCGGGCTGGACGTGCCTGACAAAGTGCCGCCCCTCAGCGCCTCATCCCGCCATTCCTCAGCGAAATTTTGCCTCCTTAGCACAAAGCCCTGGTCTTACCGTGGGTTTATTCAGATTCCCAGCAGTGCGGTAAATAGCACTAGCTTTGGCTCTTGGGTGGCTGTGCAGGGGAGTCCTGCCAGAAGAGGAAACGTGTATTCCTGCCTGACAAAACGCAGCGTTTGGAGGAATCTCAGAACCCTCTGTGCATTTCGCTGTAGAGGTGCTGCGTTTTGGCCACGCTTGGTACAGCGCCTTCGCGTAGGAACCGTCCCCCTGCTTCTGCTTTAATGGGCAGGGATCAATCCCTGTAATGAACAAATGGCTTAACTCCATTTGTTTGCCTCTGAAGAGACCAGCGCGGCGTCTCAGCTTCCCAGAACATTAGGATTGTAGGATCCGTGAGAAGATAATCAGATGTGTGTGAGCTTGGGTGGAGGCTGCGTCGGTGTTTAGTGGCCTACATCTGCCCTTCATGTTAGAAGTGGGTGGAAAAAGGCACACTGAAACGTTTTTTTAAAAAATATATATAAAATACTTTTATACGATAAAACTTCATATAGTTTTTTACCACACCCGGCTAATGTTAAACTGTGCTGTCCCTGAATTAACTGTGGAACTTCTTCCCTTTTTAATCAACCCTCGGGGTTGTGAAGCAGTACAGCTTTAACGCTCGGGTTCTTTGAGCCCAGTATTCATTTTCACGCCCGCTGGTGGACGTTGAGTAATGCCTTTGGAAGCCCAAAGGAGACCTTATCCATTTTCCTGTTTAATTTGGCACTTTTCACAGTCGTAGGAGATTAAATTACCCAGGGACCATCCTCTCTCTGTCTCTCCCCCTCTCTGTCTCTCCGTCTCTCTTTTTGCTGAGCAGTCCGCGCTTTCCTGTTTGGAGTGTTTACTGCGGTTCTTTGTGTGATAATGTTGTCATAATGTTGAGGCCCCCTCCAACTTCACAGAACCTGTGTGTTATTACAGTTTAACTGCATCCAGACGGACGGCTCGATCAGTTTGACATGTTTGTGTGTGTAATATATGTATATTTAATACATGTAACGCAGTGTAGGCCCAGGACCCGCCAAGACTTCCGGCGAGGAGAACTTTAAATCTCGACTCCATGTCTTTCTCTGGCACCCCTCGCAGAATGTGCACCCGAATGCTTAAAGCTGATTAAGCGTATTAAGAGCACTCGACCGTCTGGGGCTGCGTGGCAGAAACGGCTCTTCAAACGCCTCGCGCATTCAAGGGCACGTCGAGGCGCACCTCAATTATAACACCTCTGCGGTTTGTCCGGCGTTCAGTGGAGTTGTGTGTTCACTAATTTACCCCTTCCGTGTGCATGTTATTTAGCGCTGGTGACCGCTCCAAGGCCCTCTCTTAGTTTCCGTTCCTTCCGAGGTATTTGGGAACTGCAGGCCACAGAATCTGAGCAGATTCTGTCCAGAATTTTCATTGGTTTATTTACTCTAATTATTATTTATGCTGTGTGGCGTTTTTAGCGCAGACGAGAGAAACTGCTGGAGACTTTTTACTCAGATTTGAGGACTTTCTGGTGTCAAATTCCGGTGCTGTAAGAACTGACTTCCCTTCCTCTGCAAATTCCATTTGGGAAGCGTTTTGTAGGAAGCTTTAATGTGTGTCCTGATCAAGGAAAAAAAAATGTTTTAAATCCTAGCTAGCAGTATGTTAAATGCATTGTCCACTGTTCACTGTTCACAAGGGTAGATTGACTGCATTCATTTAAACTCTAGAAGAGTTCTATGTACAACAGAGCCATATGTAGATTTCTCTACTGTATCTAGATACTGGTTTGCAGATGGCCTATAAGGATGAATTCAGGCTGATTTTGTGTGGTTTTAAACCATGAAAAATGTATGTTTGCTGTCTGAAACATTGTGAATCCCTAAGCAGTAGCTTATTGCTGTTGTGCATAACACAACGCTCTACACTGATAAATGCTACCATTCTCTGCCAAGAGTCTATTTTGAGCAATTAGGCTTTGGATGTAGCTGCCCTGGTGCGTGCCAGTGAGTGAGCGAGCAAGCGATCGGTCCCGATTCCTTGGCACCCTCCTAAACACCAGACCTCATTCCGGGGGAACATATGCCCAGACATGGGAAAAATCTAATCGGGCAGCTCTGTGCTTTCAAAGCTCGCCGCGATGCGGCGATCGTTCCAGAAAAAGAAAGGCTTAGGGTTTGGCCACCTCTCCCTGGGCAGTAGTGATGGGATAGGTCATCATGGCAGGATGCCATGCTGTTACCTGGCTTTGTCGAATTTCCGCCGGGCGTGTTCTGACAAAAAAAAACACATTTGATGAGCAGCTGTTCAGTCTCTCTCTCCCGCAGACAAGTTCTGGTACTGTCGCCTGTCGCCCAATCACAAAGTCCTGCACTATGGAGACCTGGAGGAGCACCCCCAAGGAGAAGTGCCCCACGACTCCCTACAGGACAAACGTGAGCCCCCCCCACCTCCACTCCCCGTAAAGACGGACCGTTTAATAAAACGGCGGACAAACCCCAGCGCAGCCATATGCCACATCAGTCTTATTTCTCTCACAGATCCCAATGGCCTCATTTACACACTTTACCCTGTCCACAGGCAGTTGTAGACACAGATACAATATTAGAATTACCTCCTTTGAAAAGTGTTGAATAGTCTAAAAAGAGAAAGCCCAGAAGAACCAGCGTTGACTGTTCTGAAATTTAATCTAACCGTAATTTATAGTTATGGCTTGCGGTGAAGTTCTGCTTCATGTGTTTACATTCAGTTTCTACAGTAAACTCACAAAGCACAAACCGAGATACTGTGTTCTATTTTAACAACAGCTGAGATCCGTCTCTGGGTAGCTATTAAATTTATTCCCTGTCAGACAAGCATGTAAAATTTAGCCTTCATGTACAATCATTTTTTTGATGGTGTAGTACATTTCTTTGATCGTTGTTTTGTTTTCCCTCCCAAAGTCCCTGTGGCTGATATCAAGGCCATTGTGACTGGAAAAGACTGTCCTCACATGAAAGAAAAAGGCGCTCTCAAGCAGAACAAGGTGAGGTGGGAGGTGTCTGTAGCGTCTGTGTTTGTGTTTGTGTGGGTGTTCTGCGACGGCTCTCTTTACCGCACAGGCAGAGCCCGTATGTTTAAAGTTCATGTTGACAAAATGACGTCACTCGCTAAATTCCATCTTTAAAAAGTGTTGTTTACTTTAAACAAGAGAAAAATGGCTGAATTTGACAGGATTAGTCTCCATTAAAACAAAAATGTGTTGCTTTTTTTTACACAAAAAAGGTTTTTTTTAAATGTTCCCCTGAAAAAGCATCCACCCTTGGTCCGGCCCGGCCCAGCCCTGTGCTTAATGACCAACGCGTTGTGGGTTGTGACTGTTGAATACCACTATGCGCTTCCTTCACACCCAGTAAACCAGTCCTTTTGTGACACACCACGTGTCTCCCCTGCAACCAACCGCTCTTTTCGAGTGTTGAAAGGGCCTTGTTTACCCGGGTCTCCCTGTTGCCGTGCGCCTTTGTCTTGGCTCGGAGCACCCTCAGTGTCGCTGACTGACGGGCGTCTTATTCGCGTTCTCCTCACGAGCCGAACCTGGGAGAATCTCCAGCCAAAACCCACAAGCTAAATGTAGCCAGCAAAGTGGGTGTACTCTAATCTGTTTCACAGAACACGGTTCTGCATGAGAGGACGTCGCCTTGGACACTAACTGTACCATGAAACATTTAATTTACTAAAAATATTTGACGGAAGGATTTTAATTGACACAAAAAAAAATTCAAACAAAACTATACAAACTTTTAACATAAAATGTTTATTTAAAAATGAGTATTATACCGCCTTCTAAGTAAAGAAACTAACGTAAAGACTGTTGTGGTTGAATTACTTATTTTTGGAGTATCCTGTTCGTTTTAGTTCTGAATGTCCTAAATTCAAGATTTGACCTGTATTTAGTATTTAGTTACTCTCTGTATTTAGTTACTGCAACCTCCAAGCAGAAATACTTAATGAAATAGTTCTTCAGTTTGTCAGCACTTACTGAAACAATCGCCTGACCCGAATAACTTTCATGGACAAGATCTCAACCTTATCTTGAGTACCGTCGCAGTGCCTGTTCTGACCCAGGCAAGCGACTCGCGGCGTGATTTTTAGAGTTTCCTTGGCGCACTGCGACAGTTTGGCCCGCTCACTCTCCTTGCAGGAAAAGCCAGACAAAAGTGCTATATCACAACCCCACTGTTCTCAGCTCAGCACCAGCGTGAGTGCGACAGATAATGCCATCTGGAGAAGGGATGTACCAAACAAATCCGTGCGGGGGGCCATTTGCATTTTGGTGACATTGTGACTCTTCCTACCTCATCACAGGAGGTGCTGGAGCTGGCCTTTTCCGTCCTGTATGAGTCGGACGAGTATTTAAACTTCATCGCTCCCGATAAGCACGAGGTAAGCGTCGCTCTCCGTCTGTTCGCCCGTGGATTAAACTGCAGCCGCCCGCTGTTTCTTTGACGGTCCTCGCCTTGAATTCCCGCTTTGCTTTTGCTTCCCTGTCGATGCTTACTTGCAATTGCTGGATTTGCGTTTCAGTACTGCGTGTGGACAGATGGCCTGAACGCCCTCCTGGGCAAGGAGATGACCAGTGAGTTCACCAAGTCTGACCTGGACACTCTGCTCAGCATGGAGATGAAGCTCCGCCTTCTCGACCTCGAGAATATACACATTCCTGAAGCTCCGCCCCCTATCCCCAAAGAACCTAGCAACTATGACTTTGTGTATGACTGCAACTAACTACAAACTGGACCAATCGTTTCTTACTTTTACTGGAAAGAACTTTTAAAACATAATCAATGAAAAGGGGAAAAAAAACGGATCTGCGGGTTGTTTTTTTTTTTTTTGTGCTTATTTTTTTGTTGTTCTTGCTACGACTTACTTTTTAAGAGTGTATTTTAATGTGATTTCTGCACTTAACAACTTTCCTGTGAGGCCTTTTAAATGTTCCCTTCACCCATTATCGAGGCCGAGGGAGGCTGGCTCTGAACAGGCTGAGATGGCCGGCATTCGCACCCACACCATTCCCGTGCGTCCCCTTCCTGATCTTTTCCATTTTTGTTGTAGAATGTCCTTTGTAAAAAGTGTGTAAGAGTTAGTTCTCCTAAATGATCGCGACGGACTTGGGGAAGGATGCTGGAAGTTGGGACGCATCTTAAGCCTCAAATCTGTAGATAATGTACTGCAGCAATATGTGGCAGCTATGTGTTCAGTGGGGGGTGGGCATGGTATATGGCTCTTTCTGATTTTCACACAGGTTTTCCTATTCGTGGTCCAAATAGACTGAGGGCTATAATCTATTTGGCCCTATCGTGCACGAGAATACACACGTTCCTTTATTTTTTTAAAATAAAATAAAATTGCAAAATTCTCAGATCCCTCTGCTAATCCAACTTTAACTCATACTGTTCTCCTCACCTCCCAATTCCAGTCAGATTCCTGTGTAGCGATCAGCTGTAGCACTCCAAAGCAATATTCAGCTATTTTATTGTAGGCAGTTGTAATTGGTGTTTGTGAAGGTACCAAGTCGTCAGTATTAAGACATTGTTAGCGTGTCCGGTAAAGGGAAGATTTCATTTTTGTCTTTTTCAAAACCCTTTTCTGGGGGGGGGGGGGGGGGGGGGGGGGGGGGGGGGGGGGGGGGGGGGGGGGGGGGGGGGGGGGGGGGGGGGGG
>JAOYSI010006908.1:1891-12490 GCA_025775065.1 Hiodon alosoides | reverse complement strand
GGGGGGGATACCACAGCGGGCGGGGGGGGGGGGTGCGCCTTAAGAATCCGAGAGAGGCGGCCGAAGATGAAGCATGGAGCGAGATCTGGCCTGCAGGGACGAAACGCTCCCCTTTGTACCAAGTTTCTTTTGATTACATCAAACCAGGAGCCGACTCCCGGCGGACTCGGCTGGTCGCCGAGCTAATTATCCCAGCTGCGCGCCCGCCGTTGTCGACAACATTCTCAACAGGGGATCCAGAGGGCCTCGTGGTCGAGAAACACATTTTCTGCTTAATGGTTCGGTCACCGGCTAGCGGTACCGACAGGGCCGTGAGCTGTAAGGTTATGCGAGCGTTTCTGCAGCTCCAGCACAGCAGAGCTGTGAGCGTGAGAGACTCCCGCGTGACTGGCAATCAGCTTCATTTGTCAGCTACTTCAGAAGGACCAGACAGAAAGGGCCTCTTTCTCTCCCTGCACTTGAGTAGGGAGTGCGTCATTTAAGATCCGCAGCGCTCAGGGCTTAAAGTACACATTCTCAAGCTCCGTTTTGGAGACTCTGGATGTTTGATGTGATATATCAAAAATAACAAATTGATTTTTTCCAACAACAATCTCAAATTTGAATGTCTCCCACATCCCCTTACTCCCAGGTTTTTACTGGAAAAATGCAAATAGCTTTGTATCCAACCTCTACCTTTTGTATTAATACACAACACAGATTCATATGACTGCGCTGCGGGCTGTGGCCTGAGAAGCTAGCATGGTATCCATTAGAATCACTCGTCAGTTATAGCCTCTAGTGTCGTTTGAAAAGGAAAAGAAAAAGATCTGTTGAACGGGGCTCATGAATTTTACAAAGAAATACTGCAACCTGAATTTGGTTTCGCTCTGAGACAGCGGAAACGCTGCGATTTTCAGACAACAGAGTCTTTGTGGGTCTTTACGTCTCAGTGCCGGTGTTAATGGCGTCAACCAGCAAAGAGTGGGGGTGCTATTGACTCCCAACTGTGTGTGTGAGTGAGTGTGTGTGAGTATGTGTTTGTGAGAGTGTGTGTGTATGCGTGTGTCCACGCTGCGTTTGTGTCATGCCATTCTTTATGTGTGTGTACTGCGTTAGGGGTGCGCTGTGTGTAACCAGTGGGTGCCACTCCTAAATAGCAGGTCTCTGTTAGGGGCCAGCAAACGTTGCAACAAACACTCCATTCTGTGCTCAGAAACTCGGTGACTAATCCTAACACGCCAGTGACTAACATCCACGCCACTGACTAACATCCACGCCAGTGACTAACATCTTCCAGTAGACTGCTCTCCCCACCTCCCACACCTCTGCTTGTGAAGTATGCAGGGCTGTTTTCCGGGCTTTTGACCTCACTTTCCTCGCATCAGCCGAGTCTCCCAGCGACACGAACTGCTCCGTGCCGGATTCCGCAGAACGAGCCCAGATCGATGATCCGTCGGCTCAGATCTATAGCGGCAGATCGATATCTAACGCTTTCCGCTCAGGATCGCTGTAGCGGCTTCACTCCGCGGCCCTTTCTAATATATCTCACTTTTCATCTCAGAGGATTAACAGGTTCGGGTAATCTGTTATCTTGATTACTGTCCCAGCGACACACAGAACAGACTCCATTATTGCAGCTGTGCACTTCTAGTTACATTTTAGCGTTGTTACAAATTCCTAATAAACAACTTTATTTCATCATTAAAGCGAATTTGGGAGAACAGCTATATTTGTCTTTGATAATGATAAATTGGGTGATATTAAATCTTGCTCATGTGAAAAATTCAAACAAGGAGATGATTTCGACGCTACCTTTACTTTTACGGTGAGTTTGCCGATTAACTCATGTCCCGAACATCGCAATACTCGAAATACAGGAAGACCGTTGCGTTTTGTTTGGTTTTTAAGTAGAGGATTTAAACAGTTACAGTTACACAGCGCTGAACGGGAGGAATGGGGGCGGGGATAGGAAATAATTATTAAGAAAACCCATTTTTCCGTTTGATCTTCCGTCTTAATTTGTGCTCGACCACTGCAGTGTTATGTATGGTCATCGTTGTTCCGCTGCGAGCGACTAGCAGCACTTGAGAGAACCCGAGGGGACGTCACACTGGCCAACGACAAACCACTACGCTTTAGCTGTACGACTATGGTACTCCCCAAACCTCCCTCATCCCTCCGACTGCTGTTTTATGGCCCCTTAACTTAACGTTTTCTTTCCACGTTTCGTTCAAAACTGTAATTATAATACGTAATTTCTGGATACATGACCATGAGTTTTCCTGTGACGGCACAGACGAAGAACACCGCGTGCCGTTACGGCAGACAGCACAACGGAGAACCCACTTGCTGTATGTGAATCGAGCCTCTTTCGTTCACGCAGAAACTTCTCAGACAAACTAGCGGTGAAAGACCATAAGGCCATTCCCGGATCTGGTTTAAGGGTTGCTCCTAAATGCTTCGACCGGTTCTGGCACTCTCCGACACAATACACTTCACGGTGATAAGTGACAGGTGACACCACATTTCTCTCGATCTCTTCAGCGAGTAACAGAATGGCGGCGTATCGGGGAACAAGGTCGCCATCTAGAGGAAACACAGGCCGCTACGTACAAGACGCTTAACTTGTCCTAGGTATGATACAACCCCCCCGGCACATTTTAAACCTTGTTTTCTCCAGCCCTGGGTGAGCACGGCATTGGAACGCTGCTCCCCTGACGACTCGAGTGGCGGGAAACCTGGATTTCTAAAGCTGAATCACAGAAGATGCACCACGGTCTTACCTGATATTATTGGGGCTAAACGGAATATGTCCGAGAGCCTGCTGTTCATGGGTTCGTATGGAGAATCCTCCATTAGCTCGTTTCCTACAGGAAGAGGAAAAACGATGAGGAGAGAGACGCGTGCATTTATGTCAAATGTATGCACGTGTCTGCGTATTTGGTGTCCCATCAAATTCAATAAAAACGGGTTTATTGGCCTGCCACATTTCCAAGTGTGGCCAAAGCATGTTTACGTTAGTGAAATCATTAAATTACATTTTAAAAAGGGAATATTTCTCAGTTAACTGTCACAAATCTCCACTGGACAGTATGCACTCCAGGTGTCAAGACAGTTAACTAGGCCCAGACTGCATTTATTTACAAATTAATGTCTTTGTGGGGCGCTCTTAGCCTGTTGGTTATTTAGGTGACGAAGTATAAACATGTTTTCCAGAATAAATGAATCAAGAATAGGTTGTCGAAGATTATCCTTCCCTCTTTACGTCGCTATATTCAAAAAATATATTTTAGTTTCTACGATGAAAAATGTAGCGGGGTCAAAAAATATAGTTTTTTAAAACTATGCATATTTAACGATTTAAAAATAAGATTCAAATAATTTAAAATATTAAACTGCGGTCTTATGAAATATGGCGCTTTAAAATCTAAAAGCTGAAAAATCGCACAACGTCACCTTTATTAGGATGATATTTTGATGAGTTACTACAACAATATTTATGCAGTTCGTAAAGTTTAGTTTGGGTGTTTTTTCATTCTGTGTAGAAAGTCCGTTAAATCTAACGGTAATCGTATTAATAACCAGCGTTTAAACCAATGAAATTCGTTTCTGAACGTTTCTCATCAATAACGAGCCGCTGTTTCAAAGCAGGCAGAGGCCGCAGATTGGTCGGCATCGCCAGGAGATTGATAAGTCCTGGGTGGCTGCAGCACGCGGACCAAATTGGTTCACAAGTCATTAATTCAATAGAAACAGTTTAACGCCGGACTTAAAACCTCCCGGGCCATGAATTCTAATGTAATCAGCAATCCTGGTTCCGAATACGGGATCGATAAATACATTGAGACGGAACTGCAGGAGTAGAAGCCGCGATAAAGCTGATTGATAACAACATAGCCGTACGCCTCGCACTCCCGGCGACCTAGGCCGCATACTCCTGATCTCTGACAATGCGATTAGTGACGATTGCGCGCGGATTCGCGCTGCGCGGGTTTTTATGTTTCCTGTTAATATTGCTGAGATTCTGACTTTCGCGGAGACTAACGAATCGAGCTGTCGGTGTGCCGGGCGCGGTGCCGGAGAAAAGGCGGGGATCAGACGCGTACCCTGTAAACTCTGGTAGAAGCCCCAGTAAATGCGCAAGCAGTTCTTCTCCTTCTTCATGCCCCGTTTACACCTGCAGTTATACAGCGGGCTTTGTCTCAGGGCCTCCATGGCGCTCCGACACTCGTCCTGCGCCTCGAGTCCCGTCACCACGCTGAAGTTGCTCTCCTTCCCCGCAATGCACTGCCTCATTTTCCGGTACTTGGAGCTGCATGGCAGTTCTTTCAAGCACAGCTCGCTCGCCTTCACGCAGTCCAGTCGGGTCGAGCGATACAACACACTCTCTTCCGCAGACAGAAGTGCATCTGTTTTGAGGAGGTAACAACAATAATAATTAACAACCACCACCACAACAGCAGCAATAATAATAATACTAACAACAACTATTACCGAGGAGAAATAAGTCGGAATGATGCATCGGGACATTTTTGTTTGGGAACCATTTCTCAAACAAATACACAAAATGACAATATAAACGTAAGAACATGCTGTGGTGTAAAACAAGCTATAGGCTACAATTTACAAGTCGTCCAAAAACTAAAATTCAGACTACAACGCGTCAGTACATTGGACCTTCCAAGTCCAAGTGTAAAACCGCAGCGATATATTCGTCCCAAACAACTCGGGAAACCTCGGAATCGTAGTAGTACTTATCAGTTTTTCTATATTAATTTAACTGCTAAAATATTCAGGTCCAGTAAATTCTCATTCTGTATCATATTATTAGGTTTCCTTTGGGTTCTATGGTTTCCACAGAAGTTCGGATAGAAAATTATTTTATCATGTAAAATTCAATTAATTTAAACTTACCGAACATAGGCAACAAGACGCACAAAGTTGGGAAGATCATCTCGTTTTCTACCCGTGGGTACTTACAGAGGTGTAGGTAATTTTAAATATCGAGACGAGTTACAATTTTGACTCCGGGGTTGAATCAGGGTTGTTCTGATCCCGATCCATCCAGGAACAATTCATTATTCCACAACAAATCCCGGCCACTTCGGACGATTAACCCCCCCCCCCCTAAAAACGTATTCCAGTTTTAACAACCCACAGCAGGCGACGAAAGGCTTCCCTTTCCAACAAAAGCACTGATAACGACGAGAATGATAATATATATTAACAAAACGGAGAAAAAAGCGTACCAACGAAGCTTTTCGCACTCCGTCTCACAGCTGCGCGTACCCCAAACTGAGCGCACCACCGAGCCAGCTCGGTCAGTGCGAGCTCGCTCTTACTGTAACCCCAACCGAACGCAAGTCTACGCGCATTTACATTTTCAGTGTGCACACCGACGGACGAATGATGTTTAGGTTTTCAAATTTTAATCCCCTGTACACGGATTGCGTATCCCAGACACTATCTAAGGAAGTGACACACTTTAAACGATGCTCGCCTTTGTTTAGTAAAATGTGTTGTTTCCCTCTGTGAATAGGCACTGCATTCTACACAATGGGCTCAGAAGCGTTGCAGGATACTTCGGCTAAATTAATCTATGCCCGCGGCAGACGTACTGATTAACAGAAGCCGAACATTTGGTTCAAAAGCTGGACGGGAGAACACAACGAGTTTTGGCTCCAGGACCTTGTCGTGTTTATATTACATGTCTGGTCACGAGGTTTAAGATCAAGACTAAACGTTATTAAATCCCTCTCGTTGTTGTGTTATACGGAATCCAAACAAGCTATAGTTGTAAGAAAATCGTATTCGAAATTCCACCGGTCAAACACAGGGTAACGAATCACGTTATCCGCTCCCACGTGTTTTGACGAAAGTTCTTGATCCTCGTTTTAAACCGTTTTTGACGAATTTGTTCCAAAATTCTTCAGATTGCCGAACAGATTAATTTTAAAATGTATTTGACAAGGCGGTATCTGCTGTAAGGATTACCAGTGTAAAGATCTGTAAATGTAACGCTTGTCTCGTAACCACTTAACAATAAATATTCACAACGTTTGCGATGCTCTGGGGGTCATTTATTCGGATAATTAGCATACTTAGATCTCAACATCTTAAACTTTGACTGCATGCAAACGCTGACAGTTCTAATCTAAAATAAATGTATCCTGTTTTCAAAACAACCTAATAGCAGATACAATTGTAATGACTTATTTAGCATCCTCTTGGACCAAAATTACCACCTGTATGTTGCGTGGGGTAATTATGTATAAATAGGTGTGTTTCACATGGCCGAATTATTCGGAATTTCTTGCAAATGATAGATGTACGAAGAGGAAAACTAAACATGAACAATTAATATATAATGTTAAATCACGGGGTTAAGGGTTCCAATCAGGTGCTGAACTATACAAATACAAAAAGTAACGGCAGTCACTTTTGTGCGATATCATATGCATTTTTCTACGGTTTAGTTTAAAACGGATGAAACGACCAAACAGAAACGCGGCCAGATGGTTCCACCTGTCGGATTCTATAGGAATTACTCCCATTCGTCGCATTGAAGGTCCTGGTGAGGGTAAACAAATAATCCTTCAGATTTCGAAAGGGGTTTATTGATTTTATAAGAAGTAATCAAATTATGACGGCATTACTCTCTGTCGATTAAATTATTTGAATATCTCGTCAGCTATATTGTTTTCTTGTTTGTGACCCGTTTATTTTTATTTGAATTCATATTTTAGAATACAGTAAAATATTATTTTCATAACACACTTTATGAATCGTATGTCAATATGGTCAACTAAAAAAAAGACACAACGTCTACCGACATGTCTATCTGTCTGTCAGAATATATCGGTGATGTTGTACATGCGAATAACCGCGTTTAAAGTACGGATCATTCAGACCGGAGCAAGGGCTTGTGGGCATTAGGGTGGCTTCCAGCTATTTGGTTGAATTTAATGACGGTAATGACGTCTCATCTCCTCCGATGAACATGTGCAGACTGACCTGCAGGGACCCTCGTGAACGACTGAGCCCGAGCTCTCGTTGAGCACCGTGCTGACTTTTAAGACAAACGGTTTAAAACGCGAGAAGGCCTTCAAGTCCTCTACAGTTTGACTGTCCCAAGAGTAGCAAAGGCTATATCAGGCGATGGAGCATTCCGTACACGGCCCATCGGCTATGGTTTATCAAACTTTGTCCTAGAATCGGACTGAGTCTCAACATTTAAATCCGAACAGAGGGTGGCTTTTGACCTAATAATCTTCAAGGACAAAGCTTTCCACTATCACGGCTGTAATACCGCCCTTGCATCTCGCCACACATTTGTAATTGCAGGCGACCATTGTTTATTCCTGCTGAGTATACACGATGTCACAGGGCACTAGTTCCGTACTTTCACTCACCTTGATTATCAGCTGCTAAATAATTTTTAGAGTTTTCTTTGGTCTTTTACTCGCCCTCACTCCCTGGCATTTGAGAGATAAACTATGGCAAATCCGAAGAGGGGTATCGTTAACGGTGATGTTCTGGAATCAAGGGCCAAGAATCGAGAATGAACCACTCGGGGTGCGCTGTCTGCCATCCCTCCAACGTTCCCATAAGCGCTTCAACTCAGATCCTCGCCGTTTACTTTATTATTCCGTTTTTCAGTGTCTACTATTGTTCCGGGAGTCCAACCTGCCCAGCACTTCGCGACAAATTATATTCGTAAACTGAACTGAGAATTAAAGTTTAATTGATTGATAGAAAGGGTAAGTGTTGGCTGCGAATGCACTGGACCCGACTCGGTGAAAATCAAGAACGTAAAATGCGGACATGTGGGGTTGGGAGTATCAAAACGAGTAGGCATTTCTTGAGCCCACCGTCGTGTTTTGAAACGTAACTAGGTTCTTAATGAAGATATGTATATGGATGTCCGGAGTTCCGGAACATGCATGTCATCGGTTTATGAACAGTATATACATTAATTTAAGGTGCGTGCCCGTTTACCCATAGCGCATTGTAGGGTTTCTGTGATCTCCGTGGCTGTCTCATTCTGTCACTGCGATGGTCGTCTGGGAGATAGAGTATCCACTTTAAATAGCATTTGATTAAAATACCAATCTCCCTGTCCTTTCGTGAACCCCTATAGAGCTTCATTCTAGACTGACAGCTGCAGAGGAGACGTTTTCAGACCCCCCGTTTCGGACACTCACTGGTGATATCTATGCGACATTCCTGGTCACACCGAAGACCCCGAAGTGGGGCGATAACAGCAGCTGAGCGTTGTTATGTGACGTGAAACTGGACACGCCGGGAGCTGAAACACGCGGCTTTTTCTGTAACGGGGGCGGCCCTGACGTGATTCCGCATGCACGAGGGCTTATACACAAAATATATCAAATTCACTATATAGAGATACCCCCCCCCCCCCCTCCATTATTCGGTTAACCTCGCCGGTTACATATGTCACTGCACGCATAAATTCACAGGTATAATAAATAGTAATCCACTCCACGTGCATGGGCAACAGGTGATCGCGCTATAAGACAAATATGCTAAACAAGCAATGAACACAAGCGGAGCAACTCATTCGCACAACAAAGCGGGCAATATAAGGATGATATATTCTTACAAGAATGCGATGTATACACACGACCCCGCTCAGGAAAACACAAAAACATCGCTTTCCAACTCTTTGGCAGTCGGGGACACCGCCTTGAAGCTCAGTCCACCGCCAAACCCCGTTCAGTTCGTCCACTCCAGCGTACCAAGGCGTGAACAGGCGAGCGGTGACGAAACGATGAACTACAGAAGTTAGGAAAAGAAACTCCCGATCCGCACAGTGGTGCAGACACCCTAGAATTCGGCAAAAGCGCAGCAGATGGTGCATCTGCCCTCCTTCACCAGCCAAAATCCGTTTCAAGCCCAGCGTTAAATCCCCCTTCTCTCCACACCTGTGCCTTTAAAGGTCTTTCGTCATTGCAGATGTTAGTAATTAATAACGAGCCGCCTTTGCCGCTGTCGAGTAGTGGACTCAATTAAACAATTATTTTCATACACATGAAACATCATTCACTCACTCGCTATAAGATAAGTAACCGTGTAAGGAAACAGACTATTTTATTGTCTTTAATTATTTATTATTTTAAAATATACAAAAATAATTTAATTATAAGTTAATCACTAAAATTAAATATGACAATCAATACCACAATAAATTAAAAGGCAGAAACTGGAGGGGAAAGTGTCAGCTTCTGAATACAGGTGAGGATATGCCGTAGCAAAACCTTCAGCTGCAACTGGTTTCCATCATGGTTTAAAGTGCAGTTTGTTCTCTGGACACAGTAAACATATGAAAGTTAATTGAACTGTTTAATGTTTAAAATGCATCAGTAAAATCATAAAACAGCTTTTTAAACGTGTCTATTGTCAGAATTTTCTTGAATTAATCACTTAATAAAAGTAGATGAACACCATCTCATGGTTTCAAAGTGTCTGTTAGTTTATTTCTCAATAAAAGGTTTGAAGTAGACGCTGTAACAACTTACCCCCACCTCAGTCCTGTTAAATGTCCATAGTGACCTGACAATCTGACCAGTTTCTCCAAGTTCTCCATGCTTTATAGCTGACAAAACCTTTGCTGCTTTGCAGAAATCCCCTGGCTGTATTATAATTGACACAATATTAAATTAGTTTTGGCATAAGTCCTAAGCTCTCTGAGTAAATTGGAAGGGCTGAGCTGATGATACACTTCGTGCCAGTGGTAACCATTATAAAGCTAGTCAACTTTCTGTGTGAAATGTGAAAGTGTTTATCAACAATGATGATCAGAAGATTATAATCTTAACGTCATCTCTGTTACCATGCACAAGCAAGAACGTTTCTGTGTGCAGAGTTGTACTAGGCAAAACTTGAGTTATTATGATTTATTGCTTCAATGCAGTTTATTCCAGAGTTCTTGTTTTTTGGTATAAAAACTTTTTATCATGTTAGAACAAAAATGTTGTTACCTTGCAGCTGTTTTCATCTATCTCAAAGGGCAGAAATTTATTTTCAATTTCCTGAAAAAACAACAACAGGTGAGCTAATAAACCGATGAAAAACGTTTTATTAAAAATAGATATTTCACTATCAGCATTGCTCTTGCTTGCAACATGGAGAGTTTGATCTGGGTCCCGTACTTATCCTGGGGGGGGTTTAACCCGGGTCCCGTGCTTACCCTGGGGTGTTTAAAGGTGGGTTCTGTTCTTACCCCTGTGTGTTTAATCCGAGTTCCGTGCTTACTTCGGGAAATTTAAGGTGGGTTCTGTTCTTACCCCCGTGTGCTTAATCCGAGTTCTGTGCTTACCTCGGGAGTATTAAGGTGGGTTCTGTTCTTACCCCTGTGTGTTTAATCCAGGTCCCGTGCTTACCTAGGGAAGTTTAAGGTGGGTTCTGTTCTTACCCCCGTGTGTTTAAGCCAGGTCCCGTGCTTACCTCGGGAAGTTTAAGGTGGGTTCTGTTCTTACCCCCGTATGTTTAATCCAGGTCCCGTGCTTACCTCGGGAAATTTAAGGTGGGTTCTGTTCTTACCCCCGTGTGTTTAATCCAGGTCCCGTGCTTACCTCGGGAAGTTTAAGGTGGGTT
>JAOYSI010006907.1:0-12492 GCA_025775065.1 Hiodon alosoides | reverse complement strand
AAGAAGAAGACGACATCTTAAAGGTCAATTAGTCATGGACATTTATAAATATTCAAGTGGGTTTTCTATACACTTGGGACCTCTACTGTAAATTAATAACGAAAAAATATAATGCCAAAATTCCGATTCCATGAGTGATTTTGAGACGCTAACGTCGATAATGACGAGTCTTATCCCGTTTAGAGTACTGTATTTCATCAATGCACGTGGATTTTCAATGACAGCCAGTAAAAGTCATAAACACGTCTGCCTTGTTCATTGGTCAGATGGTTCCATGGCCACGCGGAAATATTGGTTTGCACAAACTTTACCTGGAACTTTATCAATCCTCAAAAAGACAACTAATTCTCGTAATTAAACTGTAGTGTTAAATCTAAAATTAACTTTAATATAAAATTGTCAACACGGATAAAAGTCAGTATTTAATCCCTTGCATGTATATTTATTGTGTTATTGCTGTTGTGGAGTAGTATGTCCATAAATATAAAAATAAACTTTTAATCCTAAAGTTTTTGCTAAAAAAAAAAAAAATAAATAAAAAAAAACAGACATTAAGAACCACACTGTAAGTCTTGTAACATGCGACAATATACAGTGTAATTTCTGGGAATGTATTCAATTCAGAATACCACCCAATATCGGTTTTTTCCCCCTTCTTCTTATGAATGGCTCATAACACACACGCACAAGGATTATTTTGGACTATATATATATATATATATATTTGCGCTTTTATGTTACTTTATTCAATTATGATTTTTGTTTCTATTTTTTAAATGCTTTAAATATATTATGGTTAAAGTTATTTTGTCCAAGGTCTTTATGCAGTTATTCTTTTAAAATCGAAAGATAACATAAAAATCACGAAGGCTAACTGTCAAAAATGTAATTAAAAAACCCTGGAAACAGAAAAATATATACTATGCAAATCGAAGGAAAAATAGCTGGGAACTTAAGATTTGAAGTTACAAAAAGTGATATTAATCATCAATTATCAAGCTTTTCACACTGTTCAATAATATTTGACAAAAACTACAACCCTATTATGCAGAGAAGCCGCTTCACTATAACTTTGTCCTTTTGATTTGGTAGATCAAAGACTTTCAAATTTGGCGATTCAAAAAAGTACAATACAATGTTGGTGTGACAAGATAACAATACTGACTGAATGCATGGTCAATCGGAAATATCAGCATGGCAAAGGATCGAGAGAGAGAGAGAGAGAGAGAGAGAGAGAGAGAGAGAGAGGGGGGGGGGATAATAATATTTCAGTTAACGAAATGTATACAGAAATTTATTTCCAATAAAACAATAAATTGTGTTGCACTGAGATTAGATACAAAGCGACTCTGTATGTGTGTATGAGAATGTGTTCGTGTGTGAGAGAGAGAACGGGAGAGATGGGTGGGGGTGGGGGGTGCTCCTTGGAAAGGCTTCCTTTCAACTCCAGAAATTAATTGTCTCTAGTGTTAGCGCCATACAGTACAACGCCAAAGCACTGCAACCTGCTGCTAACAAAGAGTTCAAGTTAAGAGGCAGCTGAAATGACTAGAGCGAAGACAGCAGCGGAATAAACAATATTTAGATTCATTTGAAAAATGAGGGTTTTCGAAAACAAGACAAAACAAAACGGAACAGAAAAACCAACCATGAATACTAGCATTGTCCACGCCTTTCAAATTTTGATTAACCATATCATATCCCCTACGAAGAAGAAAGCATCAATATCCCAATGGAACGGACACGTTTCTATGGAAAACGAAAGAATTTTTAGTGCACAACAGATCTGGTCTAAAAAGAACCCAAGAGATCAAAGGCAGTGCTCCATAGATACTTATGCAACTCAAAGATAGACGAAGTTGACTTTTAAGTACTTGGCAAGATTTTGTATTCGAGCCCCAATTCTGTTTCCAAACAGCAAGAAATGTGATGCTGCCGAATGTGATGGTGCCAAAATCAAAAGCAAACATCGTAGGCATGTGTGCTTTAATAGTTGCAATTTTAATAAATGCAATTGCATTTTTGAGGAAAACCGCCAGTTGGAATTATATAATGTTGAGCATCGTTGCGTTTATGTGTCCCAGCGGACTAAACAACTTGTTTTATCTCTTAACGGTTTTCAATGGCTTGATAGTCCTATGTATAAGATACAAGTGTTAAATGCAGTCAAAGAAGATCATTAAATAAACAGCACAGATAGATGGAGAAAACCTTTTGTTGCGACTACGCAGCTGTCCAGCCCACTATTGTTGGAGATTAAACTGACCGCAACCTCCCTGCTGCCCCTCGCCATTCCAGAGCACAAAAACAGATTGGGATGTTCTGCATGCGTGGCTAACATTGCCGTCCCAGTCTACCCTTTCTATTTTATTCAATTGACAAGTGAGCGCAGTAGACATTTTTTTCTCTGGCAATTACAAAGCTGCTATAGAATGCTTTGCAAAGGGAAGTAGAAAAGGAATTATGGTGACAAAAAGCCACTAAAAAGTGCGCTACGACAAGAACAATCAGACGGGAAGTAGACGCAGTGCAACTCGAAATAGAAGTTGTTGTATTTACATATACATTTTAAAAAGGGGTTTCTAAAGGGGCATTGTGAAAACAATTTTAAAATGCCGAATCTGTCCGTCCACAAGTCTAGATAAATGGAAGAATATTTCGACCTATGTGAATTCATTAAGTAAACTGTGAAGTTAAGTTAACACAATTTTAATGAAGAGAGAGAGAGAGAGAGAGAAAGAAAAAAGTATTGTTTGTTGACATAATACCAAAACAACAAGTTTTTTTGTTAGTCTATCATAGTTCCCTTAATGATAAAAGAGATTTAAAAAAAAAACAAAACAAAAAAAACTCACTGGGTGCGTTGCTACTATTATTATTATTATTATTGTTGTTGTTGTTGATGTTTTTATTGCTGTTGTTGTTATCATAATCATCATTACCAACGTACACCAACGACAATAATGATAATATTTTATCTGAATGCAAGGAAAGGAATTTTTTTTTACCATATAAAAACAGTTAAGCTCTCTCCAGATTCGTTTTTGTGAGTTTTTCTGACCGTATATGACAATAATGAACATATGCTTTTAATACCTGTCTTTGATAGCTAATGTTATATTTTAAGAGATGTTGCATAATACCATTTTGTGGTTGGTAAAATACTAAGGAAATTTTAAAAGCATTTAGATATACCTGGTACTAATGTCCTGCTTAATACAGTGCATGCAATAATCAAGGAACATACAGGAATGCGTGTGGGTTGTATTTTTTAATCGTAATATGATTGGTGAGAATATGACCCTGTTTATTTCCTAACAGCCTCATGATTGATGTCCTTCAGGACTTAAATGTCCCCAGCAAGTTAGCAGACACTGTCAGCGTTGACAGATGGGGGTGATTGAGGCATGCCACTGTTTATAACAAATGGGTTTCCAGGTTTCGGTGCTTTTGTGCTGCATCTACAGAGTCAAATCGGCAGGAACCTCCAGTAAACAAAATTGCTGACAGCAGACACCTAGTGAAATGAATTTATTTTACTCTCTTGCTCGGTCTGGGGGGATGTCACTCAGGATAACAAGCCGCCCATTTATTTGCACACCCGTCCATGAAGGTGATAACGTTGATTATTGTGTAGTCCTGTTTACTACTGTTTTCTGGGCCTGCTTCATGTGCCCGGTGGTAAAACGTTGGTGTGCATGATTGTATGGAATTTTATCTGTGTGTCTTGCTCTGTTGGGAAAATTATGGACACTGTACTGGCCATACAGTGTCTTTACCTTGACTGCTACCAGTGTTTGTGTGAACTATCTGCGAAGCTCTGAGCCAACTGAATATAGACTGAAGAGAGACACTCTTTAGTATCTCTCCATTTTCTTTAATATTTGCATTGGACAGTAAAAAAAAAAAAAAACTTATTAAAACTTAAGCATTGACACAATAGAGGGTACTTTCCCATTAATAATCTATTGAAAAAATGGAAATTAGACATTATTATTAATTAACCAGCAGAATTCCTGTTTTGTTATAGCTTTTACGACTTAAAAATCCTAAGCGCAACCTTTCCTAATATTCAACCACACTACTTAAAGTAAGAGTGATATATATCCAACAGTATCAATCAAGTAGAACTAACCTGCCAAATTTTACATTGAGTTGTGTATCTTGTATTTATTACCATATTACTCTGAAATGTCAAATATTGAAATGAACCTTTTCTGAGATATATTTCTATGACTACGAAACAATATTCAGTATTCAAGACAAAATATTTCAGAATAATTAATGAATTCAGACTTTGTTGCTGGAGGTATTCGTTCCTGGTGGTATCATGGTATAGGTAAATGCTTTAAAATATGGTGGCTGCATTTGGCAAAAAGGTGGGGACGACGATGACAAAGTGTTGAAGACAACGGGGGCTCTCAGTTTAAAGCAATGTCCAACCCACCCCCCGGCCTCCCTTGTCTTTCCCACTGATGAAGCCTTCATTAGTGGAAAACCAGGACCACGCATTGCTGCCATGGCACGGTTCTTTACATCTCACACATGTACGCAAACAATCCCATGCTGTTCACGGAGGGGCCGGTATTT
Organism: Hiodon alosoides; assembly: GCA_025775065.1. Taxonomy (NCBI): domain Eukaryota; kingdom Metazoa; phylum Chordata; class Actinopteri; order Hiodontiformes; family Hiodontidae; genus Hiodon; species Hiodon alosoides. The sequence continues at coordinate 7,902 of JAOYSI010006907.1, read as the reverse complement.
ATACGTCGGTGCAAAAAACATGTGTTGCTACGTTGTCACATCAAAGGTCAGCCGGCCTGCACTTTGAACACTTCAAAGCAGGACGAGCGGCCGAGACTTTTAAGTTTTACGGCAGGTGTACGCAGGGGTTCCTCATCAGCCCAGGGTGGTCCATAGTGAGGTGTGGGGGGTGCTGGCTGACTGGACAGTCCAAAAGAAAGAACGAAATGTCTTTACCTCAACACGAGACGTTTGGAATCCCCTGACCTGAAAGGGCTTTGGGGGGGGGGGACTTGAGGTGGCAGGTCTTCACTTCAAGCATCTCCACTTTCAGAGGGACACAGCGGGACGTGACTGCAGCCATCCGAAGCACCAGACGTGTCCGAGGGCTGAGCCTGTCCTGGACGCCTCCCTAGCATTGCCGTGCCAGCGGTGACCACAAAGTCGGATCGCTCTAAACTACAGCACTCAGACCGATGACCACAATGTGTGGGATTTGGATCAGCAATCAGGTGCTAAAAGCAAACTTGAACACATCCCCTTCAAGCAATGGCTGTATTTTTCTTTTTACACAGCTCATAATTATCTGCATGGGGGGGGTTACCTTGTATTTAGATAATGAACCCTTCAGACTGACAACTAGATTACATCTCCCTTCCCTCTGCCAGTTTAATTCTCCAAGCTCCTGTGCACATTATGAAAATACATTAAAGGCCTAAGGTGATGCAGGTATGCATGGACCTTACTCATAAAAGAACTCATGAGAAGCCACCCATACAGATTTGTTTACGCTTCCTCCAATTGGCCGATATGGGAATTAACCATACTGCATACGTTGTGTTTTCTTATGAATATTTATAATTGTGACATATGAAGAAAGCAGCAAGGTATTGCATTAGATGCATTTTTTCTGTTTTTCAGCGGTCCATGCTCCTGAATGCATAACCTATAAATACTCCAAGCTCCTTGAATCAGTCGATGAATGCCTAAACAAGCCCAAGATTGTTCTTTGCAGCTGCATCCACATGCTAATAAGGCAGTCTAGGAAGATGTTAGCTCTGATCTACTTGGTTCCCATTAATATTGTCTCATTAAAAATATTTTCAGCCACAACCCAAGAAGCATTATCCACATCGACATCACTCGTTTTATTTCAATGTTATGATACAGTCAAGGCCAACATCGTTGCAAATGATTAAAAGAACATTACCTAAGTCTTAAAATTCCTTAAATTAACTATGCTTAATTGGTTGTTTTCTGTTCTGTGATTAATTAAACATTGTAAGTTACATTTTAGTGCACTTCGTATGTCTGTTCTCCGCCATCTCCTATTAATAAAGAAAAATTCAGTATATCTCTCCTGGAGTCCAATTAATGATTGGCTTTGTGACTATATTTTTCATTTTAATTACCATATAAAAAGTCAGGTTTGACTAACTTCCTTATTTATCAAGCTACTCAGAAGAATTTATTACATAAACAGATAGCTATACCCATAATTGCAGCTCATTCTCAACAAAACCAACGAAATATGAAGCTCTAAGTGTCCTTATGGACAGGATAATAAACACTGGAGTAATTAAACCTGTAGTGTAAATCACTTACTTGTCAAAAATTTGAAGACATGCTGTGGGTTGCCTTCATTTGGGAGAACACACGAGTGTTTATCTATGACTTCACACTCCAAAAAAGTTCCTTCTAAATGGAAACATGCAGTAAAAAAATTCAGTTTAAAGAAATTAAACATATGCATGTATACAGACAAATAGATATATTGATTGACAGAAAAATCCCGCAATGTCCCATGTTGGGCGAGCAGTAGGAATCATTGCGTTGAGTTGGGGAGTAGCTTTATAAGAATATAATCAGTAACTTCAAATCAAAGAAAAAAGGAACAAATCCAAATCAGATTAAACAACTGCCTCGCTCTTCCTCTCTTTGTGGTAGTCCTCAACATTTTTTTCTGTTGACCTATTCCAGGGAACTTACTCCTTTTAGTGGTCTTCTAGGAGATGAAGTGCTGGAAGGGGGCGATGTTTCTGCAGCATTCCCTTGACCAGCTGCGTGCAAGCAGGTCTTCGTAATAGTACATGCTACTTGTCAATAGGGCATGGTAGCTCAGTACTTGCTACTACACATTAACCCCTAAACTGTGGCACTTTTGTAATTCACTCTGGATAAGAGAGTATGCTACAATGTAAAAATGTTAAAATGTACAACGTATGAAAACAGTGTAGTTTGTAATGTACAGTACTGTGTTGGAATTTGAAATTTCAATAAAAACTCATTTTCTTCTATTTCGTGCTCATGAGATTCAGCAAATAGCACGCTCTCTAAAAAAAAATCTAATTTTGCTTTTTACTGCCAGCTTATTCAGCAGCAATAAAAAAAAATGGCCTGCAGTATATTAGTACCGCTCCCTGGCATCCTGCTGTACGAGCAGTCATCATAATCCTTCAGTATCTTTCCTTTGAAGGCTCTTACAAATATCCCCGGGCTACTCAATGAGACTTTTGGACTTCTGCGGGCCAGCACCCTAGTTAATCGGCACTGCTGGAACTGTAGGCCATACTGAAGCATTGTGTAAATAATCAGTATTAGCATGTAACCATTAAGAGCGTGATCATTCCATGAGCTCTTCAGTCTAACTTTTCAGTGAATTAAATTTCAACAAAAATTTTTTTTTGTACTGCGGCCAACAGAGCGGCCCAAACATGCAGATGACATAGCTAAATCCCTCAGATGCAATCACAGGACAAAGAAAGCAGTAGGCAACCTCAAAGGATGTTTTATCATATGTTGTCATAGCTTAAAAAAAAAGTTTGGTAACACAATTAAAAGCATTACATTTTTAAAAAGGCATTGATTGTGACGTTTGGATCAGGCATACAAAAGCATTTCCTTTTTTATAAATGTATAGGAATTTGCTACCCCTTTTCTTTTGGAGTAACAACTCTTTTGTGCACCGCTGTAAATTTCATAAGTAATTCAGAACAGTTACTATCACAGTGTGAGCCCCCTTTTTTTTTTTTTTGCTCTTTTAGGACACCCATGTTTTCTTTTGGTGACCGATCACAACATCCCCATAACAGTTTCTTTTCTCTTTCTCCATCATTCACTCTGGCATCAGAACATGCCTTGATGGCTAAAGCACTGGGTAGCGCCAGTCCTGCATTCAGCGGACCCCTGGCAGGAAGCTTGTGTGACAGGCTTCACCAAGACACTCGCTGCCACCCTGTCAGCGCATAATGGTATTGCCAGACAGGAGGCGTCCATCCTTTCCATTGAAGACTCAGGGCCCCCCTGTTGGGCACATGATTTCTTGCTGGCACTGGCCATGGCAACAATCATGGGTTCTAGCTCATCTTGTCACTGTGGGAAAAGTGTGATGGACTCATCGCATGCCAAGGGACACTGTCTCTTGGTCCCACTTATCAAAAATGTATTCAATCATTTTCGATCACACCAAAGACTTGAATGATAGCATGGTTTATTTTAGTATGGGATTCATATAAATCATTGTGTGTGAGCGTGCATGTGTGTGCATGTGTGTTCTTGTGAGTTTGTGTGAATGTAAACAGACTAGGGAACCACAGCACAATGTGACTGTTGTTGCAATTGATGGAAGTTATTTTTTAATTTTCTTTTTTTAAAGTAAGCTCAGCAACAGGAGAGCCCGGGCTTCTTATCTGAAACCAACCATAGGTCATGCTCAAAGCAGGAATGTTTTTCAAAACAGACAAAATCTCACCATGAAGCTGCTAGAAACATATATTCTTCTGCTGTGGGGTTATAGGGTGGCACATGGAAGGCATTAAGATTCCTTTTAACATTCAATAAGAATAGAACAATAAATGTCAGAAATTCCGAAAACAGGACGATGCTGTCTGCACCGAAATCAGACTCAAATCAAATCTCTACATATTACATTTTTGGGGAGGTTTTTGCTATTTTGTGTCAAAGCCATTTTTAGCTGGGTTGTTAAGAATGTAACAATCAAGGGAGGGTAAATATTCCTTTTACAGACTGATGAAATATGGATAAAGAATATGACAAACAATTAACCAGTCACTAAAAGCATTTTGCAAACCAAACTTTAATGTATTGGACGTCAATTCTGAATCTTTAAGGAAACAGAGGGTAGGTTTTATGCATATATAGCCAGAATGTAGAAACCATTTAGCACCCCACTAAAATATCCAGCTTTAAAATAAATAAATTAATAAATTAATAAAACTGCTCTATCACTAGACAGAAAAGCTATCACCAAGGTACTGAAACTTTGGGGAATTAATAAAACAGGATTAACTCTAGATGAACACAGTATTAAAGAAAAGGAAACTTTCTAAAAGTTTGCCGTCTTCAATGAAAATGTCGCCTATAAATATAGGTTAAAGAAAAAATTAGCTAGAAATGATAAAACAATGCACCTTAGTGAGTTTCCTTTTTTCACTCAGTTGATAACTGACTAGCTAGCTATGGCTGGGATATTAAAACCAATTAGCCATTTCACTGTTTATTCCCTGTTTTATATCCACAATTTAACAAGAAAGCTACCGACAGTCCAAGTATCTAACCAGCTGGCGAGCAGTAATCTATGGAGCAATATAGGAATAAATCTTCCATATATCCAGATCTACTGGATGATAGGTTTCTACCTCAAATCATTTTTGTTACGGCATTGCTTTCATGTTCAGGGACCCAGTTCTGTGCTATTCCATTTCTCAAAATTCTTTGTTTTTTCATTTCTATTTTTTTTTAAATCGTTGACTAAAGCACGTTATCCTTGCTGTGATTATTTATTTACTTGTTACTACTGCGTTCAATTTTATGTTATTTATCTCCTGATGCAAGGATTCAGTCTTCACCACAATATATATAGAGATAGAGACATAGAGACATAATTGTCTTCCTTGCCTCAAATTAATACACACTAGGCATGTATATCAGTACATGTATGTTCTTATAATAATAATATAGTATGATCTATAATCTGGGATAATCTTGTTCTCTTGTCCGTTTCTCCCCCTCCAGAGCACACTGTTTTTGAGGAGTCTGGCCTGTTCAGACTTTAAAAGTGTCAGGTCTGCAGCCCCCCTGGCCTTTGCCTCACCGGCGCCAGCGCTGTCAGGGTGATGAGCATTAGGCATGACAGCCGCAGTAGTGTGCTGCCTTTCACGAACGCAGGCTGCCTGTACTTCTCCTTGTGTACTGTTCTCATCACGAGGGACAGGGCCGTTGCGTGCATCACCCAGGTGACGACAGCAACAACGGTCGCGTTGGTCTTTGAGATTAGAGTTTCGACTTAATAACCATCTTGTGCTGGCATTGTCATGGTACAACACATTAGGCAAGGTCAATCTCCTACTGATTGATGTGTCTGACACACGAGGCTCAGTGAAGTTTTCTGCTGGAAGCATTTATGGATGATGTCAACCCTCCAAAAAGATACGGGATAACGAACGTGTTTATAGTATTGGTTGAAATGATAGCTCTATTCAGGCTATTTTAAAAAAGTCCATAGAATCTCCTTCCTTTCCCCCACTTGAATTCCTCCCCCACTTGAATTGCTGATTGCTGTTTGCTTCATTATATACAGTTTCAAATATACATTATATACAGGATTTTAATCAATAAGACAAATATTTTTTATTCTAGTTATATTGCAAATGCGAAAGTTTTACCATATCTATATGACCTCCATGACCCTGATTTTGATAAGCCGTTGGTTATAGAAAATTACTGAATTAATATACATCAGTGAGTAAGCTTTATTCAATATTTTCTACTTTTCAGCTGACCAATTTTTCTTTCTCCATGTAGTTAATCTTGCAGTGGGATATAATTGTCTGAGTGAAATCATAGGTCTATAGATGTTTTCAAGATGTTTTCTTTTTGTTTTTTGTCAGTAGCAGATTATCCCCTCATGCAAAATCTCATTAAAGTGCAATTTACAAATGTCTGCTGATGTTGCCGTCAACCTAAATGTATGGCATTAATTTTTCAAAGTTCACCGAAGTCCTTACACAAATGATGTAGCAGTGTGGAAGAACGATTTTCTAAAGTATTGTTTGTAAAATGAAGTCACATTAACAGAGCAAATGTAGCCAGGGGATTGGGCACAGGCTGCATACGATTTATGCAAATGTGACCATTTCACTTGTTCTATACTGTACGAAGACATGCAGTCATGCTGGGAGATGTGTGAAAGGAGCAGAATACGGAAACTGAACCTAGATTACGACAAGTGCACAGAAAAGTCTACAGGAGAGTTCAATGAGCCTGTGCACATTATTGTTTCCTTCAAATTTTCCTTCCCTGCCGAAGCTGCTTCTCAATAGATACTTCAAAGAACAGAAATGGTGGAGGGGTGTTCAGAAATTTATTTGAAACATTTGGTGAACATAATATAAAATGTATGGTTAAACTTGTAAAATTGAGCTCATTCTTAACAATTTGCTGAAAACTGAATCAAATAATCAATTTTTTTTGAAAGACCTATATTATTAGTTAGCCCCTAAATAACTGGCTAATGAACACCTAAGGCTAACATACACAGAAAAAATGCCACTTGGCTTTAAAGCAGCCCCCTGTAGGCAATGGGTGTGTTCACCTTCCTGTAGTTTTTCCCTTCATATGCACCCGTTAGGGGAACAGTTTTTGTGGTGTTGTCAAGCAATGAAAATGTGCTTTGTAAAACACTGCCGATGCTCTTTGCGAGAAAGACATGTGAAGTTCACAAGCAAGAAAAGGATAGAAAACTTGCCACAAGAAAAAAAAATAGATGCCAATTAAACTAAAATATTAACATAATCTTAGAACACACAATGCATTGCATTGATTAGGTAAGTTGATCAGGTAACAAACAGTGGACATTTTTAAATGCAGTTCCAAATGTGTAAAATGGGAAGTACAGTCTGCAATAGGAATTTTTACCAGAAATGTGCATGGCCAATAATGTCACTGCTGTTGTGGCCTCAGTGCAGAACTGGAACTGCTTCAGCAAGTATTCCGATTATTTCAGTCAACTGCAAAATGTTAAGCAATCTACATCATCACAGATTAAGTAAGAAAAGAAATAAAGCAAATTATATAGCCTATATATAATTGTGTAATAATACATATCTAAGAATAAAGTTGTAGGAAGCTATTAACGGAATACTAAATCACAGGAAGCTCTGAATTTAAATTTTATCACAAAACAGATTTTTTGTATCAAACACCATAGGGACTAGCTTTGCAAGATCATAGGGACTAGCATTACTTTACTTTTTTATTATGAGAAAGCTTCATATCAGTCAATTTGATAAAGAAATTTGGATATTGCATGTTCTTACTTTTTTAAGCAACTGAAAACATCATGAGAGACCATAAATATGTTTTAAATTGATACATTTCATGTTCAAATCTGAAAACACACATTTAATTAACTCATATAATCTAACTGATGTTTTTTATAAAATTAATTGAATAATTTGTTTACTTTCTAATCTCAGGAACACCTGACTGGTCATTTTGATCTAAATTAGTTTGACCTCATTGGAGACTTTTACTAAGTATATAAGAGGACTATTTCCCCCGAACATCCTAAAAAAATAATAATAATAATAAAAAATAAAATAATAATAATAATAATTTTAATAAAATAAATAAAATAAATAAAATAAATAAAATAAATAAAATAAATAAAATAAATAAATAAACAAACTTTTATCTTTCTTTTTTCCAAATTTTCGATTTAGACTACGAATACGAAGACCAAAAGCATTTAAGAATCATCTAGTTCGGAGAGATGAATGCCCATATGCCTCCCCCTGCTGTAAAAGTATCCAATTTTTTGACGACATCGGTGATAATCCTTAAAAGAAAGGCGCTCGCTGTCTTCACCCAAAGATGCTACATATATATATATAAACTTTCTAT